>WURT03413514.1:0-10756 GCA_009936505.3 Holothuria glaberrima
GGTCTGGATTACAGGGCATCTCATGGGGCTTTTGCTCTCCTTTGCCCTTAAACTTGTTATGTTATGTTATGTTAATCCTCAACCCCTTTGGTTTTACCTGTACTCCCTGGTACCCTTCTTGATTCCCTTGTAACTCGCCATCCGTCCATCTCAGTCTGAATTCTCGTTTCGAAATTGTGACTACTATTGTGAAGTGCTTGGTGCCCTGGTAGAATTATGCGAGTCAACTACAAGCTTCATTTGAGTGTTTCCATCATTTTATCCACAAAACTTTCCCCTGGTACCACCCTATATCCCTTCAATGAATTCAAGAGCGTCAACAGCTTGTCAAATATGTGTAGGTGTGTAACCCTGACCAGAAATATTTCAAGCGCGACTTGCGAGATCCGGGGACTTGTAGACTTGTAGTACGAGCACAATATCATGAGTACGAGTACAAGGCGCAGTGTCTGTTTTGTGAGTACGAGTACATGTCCTTTTTCACGAGTACGAGTACAAAATTTTTCATTAGCCCCTATGTAGAGCTTTCAAAATCTGTGAGTACACGTGGTACGAGTACAAATAAATTCTCATGAGTACGAGTACAGGCAATTGTGCAAACCCATGAGCACGAGTACGTACTCACTACAAGACTGTTTATAAGGTCCTTATGGAGGCCACATGATTTGTGGTTAAACCTGAAACACTTCCCCACGATTTTAAACCATTAAATGGCTGTTTCCACCATATTCTAGATCGATTACATTGAATCAGCTATATATTGCAAGTTATGGAATCAAACATTTGCCAACTGTTTTCGTAACGGTTCCAGAAAAAGTGAGGGACAATCTCCCCCCCCCCACACACTTTCAAAAGTAGGGACATATCCCCCGTCCCCATGAATAAATTCACCTATGGGGAATGGAGGACATTAACCCTCCTCACTCTTCAGTGCAGGAAAAAAGTTAAAAATTTTAAAATTGCACTTAACATTTAATTTCATAAGGTCGGGAAAAAGTATTGTGGTATTATAAACCTTACCTTCTGAATTTTCTGCGGGACCCAACCAGCCAAAGGAAAGTGTGTTTCACCAAATAATGGATAATTGTAGACATACAATCAGTTCGAACCTTTGCGAAAGATGGCACCATTTTGCATCTCGGCGCTTTTATCCAAAACTTCAAAAGACGGCCGTGATTGTCAGTCAAGTTCTGTACGGTCCCTATTTTATTAGGCTTTTATTTCAGTGAGTTCACGAAAGTATCATGAGCGAAAGTTATTGAAAATCCTTTCCCGGTACAACCTTTATAATTACCTGTGACTTATGACCCCGTTCTATAATGCACCCTGCCAGTCATCTGATCATTGCATGCTAAGAACAATAATGATCCTTGTTCAGTCTTTCGGAAGCCTTAAAGAGGCTTTGGGGAGCCTTAAGGAGGGGCTGGGCGAGTAGACTCCGCGCGGCAGGGTGTTGTCATTTGGGGTACTGCCTGTGATGCAACACATCACAACTTCCTGTGAATTTTTATTAAGCTAATTTGTGACGTTACCTCCTTAGTATGTGTAGAATACGCACGCCTCTTTTCAGATACAGGCTCTGTAGTGGTGCTACGATTACAGCTTAATGTAGGTGCAGCATTAATACACGTCCGCCAAGCGGGAACCTTGTGACTCTGTCCTCGGGTGAGATGGCCATGGAGCTGTTCCATATAACTCCATGGGATACAGCTTATGTTATTTCCCCTGAGTTCTTGCCAGTTCTAATACAGCTACAAGTTATCCGACAACTGATATCCGGGCCCTATATCAGCCACGGGGCATTCTCATCCTCTGTGCCCTTATTTGTCAAATAAACGGGGTTCCACAACATATTCCATGGTGGATCCTTTGCAAATTGGCCTCATCCAAACATAAATTCTGCCCCTGAAGCAAACAATATGGATCCCCAAATTGACAAAGTGGCCAAGGCTCATCTGATTTTAGCCAATGGATATGCCAAGATGAATTTTAAATCTTCGGGCCTTCCTTTCAAAATAACTGTGAATGTGAGTAGGAATTGTTTTGCCTCCACTCAAACGAAACACCCTAAACGTGTGATAGGCTATACCTCATTGGGAACCATCTCTAAAAGAATGGTTATTACATCGTTTTGGTTATTATGTGTGATTTTATGATGTAACAAGTTTGTTTTTTCGAGTGTATGTTAAATCCCCCCCCCCCCAAAAAAAACAGTTAACCAGTTGGGTCACTATGGGGAGCATTAAACGATTAGGTTTTAATTTGTCGCACACGGTGCGCTTGAAATTAACTCTTACGTAGCGCTATGTTAAATATGTGAGTCTCTTGTCATGTTTTAATTTTGAGATTAGTCATTACTTCCGTATATCACAGTGCAATTTCCTCAGAAGCAGGTGCTCAAAAGACCTAAAAATTTACTTAAATACGGGCAGACAGGCAGGATTTTCTTTACTTCTAATTAATTCACCACTTGAAACTGAAACGAATTTCTCGAAATTTCCCAGAATCTCTATATAATTTTCCAACCATATGAGCGTTTTTCAAAATCAAGATGTTCCCTTCAAAGTGAAGCCACTGCTTCGCCATCTAGACTGCATTTGCTATGGGGTTCTTTTAGGAAATTGTGACCGTTAACGGTTTTCACGCCCATAGCCAGGTAGCCCAAGGTGGTGGAGCACCCCAGAAAAAAGTCTGCCCCTTCAAAATTCCTATTGGCTTAATGCATTTTAGCACATATCACCCTTATAAATGATTCACCCCTTCCTCTATCTCGCTATCTGGCCCGTTTAGTACCCTGTCTGGCTACGGGAATGATTGCTTTGCCAAAATAAATTCTCGAAACAATCATTACCCTGAAAGATTCGATTCGACCCCTTATAACCCCTGGATAGTTATTTATGTCGCACCAGACTCCCGGGAGGACAGGATGGCCGCAGACAACTTGTCATGCCGGAGACTTTTTACAGGGTGACATCGGCAACCTGGAAGGCTTTCTTCGCAAAATGGCAGTTCTTGGTACGCTACGCACCATCTGAGAAAAGGTGGAGTGCAGCTCCGACACCGAGACCCGTGTCCGTCTCCGCACGTCCCTCCAGTTGCACGTCGTGTTCGGGCACAAGGACACAAAATGACCATGAGCTACGTGTAATGTTTGTCTTTCCTCCTAAAGGTAAAGTTTAATGTACCCAATACACATTACAAAGTGGATTATGGGGTGAAGACTGCAATTGGCAGAAGTCGATAGTCCAATAAAAAATGAATAAATCACCCAAAACACATAAAGTAAGACTTGATGTAAGTTTAACATTTTCATGAAAATTCAAAACGAGAATTTAACTCGGAAAAAAATGTACGGATACCACTTTATCGTTTGCAGTTATATATCACGAAATATTTCAATCTATGTGGCAGAATCTGTTTACCCTATATTCCTATTATTTTTTCCAAAAACAAGAATGCGCTTGAGGTATTAAATATGTCGACATCGCAACTTTTTGTCGTACAAAAACAAAGGTCACAACGTTCAGGAATTCATCCGTTCCCCAGGGTTGCCAATTTTAACCGATGTGATACCTGCCGGGAAATCTATTGCAACATGAAGAATAGAAGAATCTAGAAGTTGGGGAACTCATTTACAGGGCTCCTGACTTGCCCAGTAACGGGAATTAACCCAGAGGCCATTGCATATCGTCTAACGCCCGACCTAGTACGTGGTTTCATAAAGTTTACTTCAGTTCTGGGTCAGGACCTTTAGAAAGAGCTAGGGTTAAAAGTCTGCCCTAACTTAAAATCCAATCCGCCCCTAGCATTCGATTGTGATATTTTTTGAGGCTATAACTTTCAGTGGCGTCAACAGGATTTCAAAAGTGTTTGCGTGTTTGGAATGGGGGCGAAGTGGGGTAAACAAAAACTTAGCGGAGGGGGAAATGATGTGCACGTGCATTGTTTCTCTAAGCTGTATACCTTTGTACAGGAGCTGACGAGGGGAAAAGTTCATGACTGGGGGAGCAAATGCCCCCCCCCCTCTTGATGGCGCCGCTGATCACTTTCAACCCCCGGCAGACCGGATTCAACCAGAGACCAAGACACCTAACAGGTTCAGGAATGTACCTCCAACCTAATTAAATGGTTACAGCGTTTTAAACGCCAAAACACTTTATTTGACATTTCTCAAATTGCGTGGCTTACAACAGTTAAAACCAACGCCAAACTGCCAAACTTGGCCCTATTTTGTATGAATTTATTTTGTAGGTATTTCCCCAATTTCGTCACGAAACTGGTAAAATTACTGCAACTGCCCCCACCTTTCGCTTCCGAGTTCCAACATGTTTATCCGGTTAAGGTCAAAGTTTAAAGAGGATGATCGTATATGAGATGAACTTTTGTCTGTTTCTCATGTCTGGTGTGTTTATGTGTTTATGAAATGTGATAGTTGTGGAACGAAATAGACTGATTGAATGTTTGAGATAGATGCTAGGTTAAGGTTAGGAGATAATTCTTGCAAAGAGAACTTAGCGAAAGCACGTCCTTTTGGCGACGAAAATAGTATCCTCAAAAACAGCGGAGCTATTACGAACTCAAACGCTCTTACAGTACTATACATAACAGAAGTCCTTTCAACCTTTAGCAATAATAAACAACAACAGCCGTCCTGTAAATTCTCAGCTCGTGGGAGGTGGAAATTATATCATTGTAACAAGTTTAGCAACAACTATTTATAAGTTGTCTGCCTTTATTTTGTTTTGGTGTTTATTTTGAGGGAATATAGATGTTTGGATACTTCGGCGAGTCTTTGTGGACCTCTATATGGTATAAAGTGTGTTCGTCTGCCAATACGAGGTCCCATCCGGGGTCACTTTGGAACCAAGTCAAAATTTCCTACCAGTTCCACGCGTTCTGGTCCTTACTAATAACACATCAGAAAGAAAACACAGTAAAGTAAATACTGAAAATATCGTTAGCTTGTTATTTTCCAACCCAAATATTCAATATTCCATATGTTTCAGTTCATATATAAGCTTCATTTCACATAAAACAAAGTAAAACAAAACATTTACCAGTTGTGGAATCATGGGAGACAAAATGGTCTCCACTGGCAGCAGAAAGAAATAAAGAATCAAAAGTGATATTTACTTCGAAGGACGGTAGGCCTAAACTGATGAGTGAAAGTAACTTGTGAATAGTTCGAGTGTTGGCATTTGGCTTACTCCCTCCTGGACCACAGGGGCTCAATTTAGTCAGGCCTAGGCTAGAAGCCAGACAAGGTATATGAAGGGGGAGGGGAGATAGCTTGAGGGTGGCAAATTTTTCTTAAGGGGCAATACGTACTAAATTGCATGAAAGGCATTGATAATTATTTTATTTACTGGGGAAAACACTTTTCTAAGGACACTGCTCCCTGCCCCTTTCCTTGGCTATGGGCTTGGTAAGGCCCCAATCCGATATCCCCTTACAAGTTTTCCCCTTCAATGTTGATTTAAGTATAATCTGGCTGTGTCCCCCTGCATCCCATGATCCTCCCATTCCCTGGTTCTGACAGTACTGAATTATGCAAGCAGGAATAGTGATGAAATCACCAACATTTCTGATGATCCATTTTACAACCCCCTTGTTGAAGGAAGACACAAATTCTAACAGCTTAAATCCCACCATTTTAAGGGCACATCCCTTCTGTTATGTCTCTTTAACCAACGAGCCCAATGGGCACTATGGTTTCTTGCTGAATGCAATGAAACCCCCAAAATAATGAAATGAAAAAAAAAAAAAAAAACATCGAAAAACATTACAGGCACACTTTCATCATTAAAGCAGTATTTTAAGTTAAAGATTATTATGTACATTATGCAGCATCAACAGAATCAAACATGCCAAAGTGTAATTGACCTACTTGAACATGTTTATTCCAAAAAAATTGTCACATGTACACAAAATTACTATTGGTTTATTTTCTTGTAAAGTTGATGACAGGGTAGTTTGTCATTCCCAGACATGTCCGGAACTTATATTAGAGAGTTGGCAGCCCTTTACCTGCACAGTAGTGCAACTCTGGCATCACTCCTAGCTTCGCACTGCTTTAAAGAGAGATAGTACAACCAGGTATGCAGATTACTGAGACTTGATCAATTGATCTGTTACATTCTATGATTCGTTTGATGTGAATGTGCCCTTCAATAAGGAAGGAAGCATGAGACGGAAGAAGAAGTGAATGGTGGAAATCATTAACGTAAGATCCTTCTTTATACTATCTCCAGCAGAAAGTGTGATCTTTGTTCAACCATGAAGACAATGAATGTGTCATAGTGCAATGACCAGTACATGTATGGGAATACTTTCAATTTGTTTCGGGATGTGGCAGTTCTACATTTTAGCCTGAATTTTTGTGAGTTATTAACCATGAATTAACCTGAACCAGAGAGTAAACTCTCCTCCTACTGGTCCCCAACCAGAAATCAGGGACATACCCCATACCTCTGTGAAACACTCACCCCCTGTTCCCATTCCACCACACTTCAAAAGGCCTTGTAATTACTCCACATAAATACCAGTTTATCAGAAACAAAAGAAAAGGCAAAATGTTCAAAACCAAGATAAACCAGAAAGCCAAAAGGCTTAGTGGTTCCTTGCCGTATGAATATATTGTAACAAACATGAATCCCCCAAACGACAAGTATGTGATCCCACACAGCAGGGGTCAAAATACTAGGAGCTACTTTATGCCAAAATTAACTCCTGGACTACGAGGTTTCATGCTGGACCAGGAGCTGCTTTTGGCGACCCAGGAGTTACTCTATATTTAAACGATTCTGATTTGGATTTGGAATACACGCGGGCGGTAATTTCTATGAGAAAACAGGTACCGGGCGTGTTTTGCTCAAGGAAATACTGTCCGGGCATTGCTGAGGGCGTTATTTTCTAAAGAGTGCCCGGGGAATTTCACCGGGCGTTATTTTCGTGAGAAAATAGCGCCCGGGATACCTAATAATCTTTAGGCGCAAATAAAATCTGGGCGCCCGCTTATTTTGAGTCCTGCCTACAGTTGCCCTATTTGAGATATCATGTTGGTTTTGACCTTTTGAAAGTCTTGTGACCAAAAATGACCTTATACCTCCACTTAAAACAAAAGGGATTACCTACCCTACATGACCCTTTTGAACTTTGGTGACTCCAAATGACCTTTGACCTACACTAAAAATAATAGAGATCATGTACTCAATACGGGCAATCCACATGCTAAGTATGAGACCCCCCACAGTTACTCTTCTGGCGATAAAGTGTTTACTAGCATTTGACCTTTTGACCTCTGGTGAACCCAAATGACCTGTGACCTCCACCAAAATCTATAGGGATCATTTACTCAATAAGGGCAAGCCACATGCTAAGTATGAGATCCCTTACAGTTACTGTTCTTGAGATATAGTGCTTACAATCTTTTGACCTCTGGTGACCCCATATGACCTTTGCCCCACACAATAACAATAGAAATAATCTACTCAGTATGGGCAATCTATGTGCTATGTGCTACGTATGAGATCACTCACAGTTGTTCTTCTTGAGATATGGTGTTTACAAGGTTTTGACCTTTTGACCTCTCGTGACCCCAAATGACCTTTGATATCCACCAAAACCAATAGGGACCGTCCACTCAATATGGGCAATCCACATGCTAAGTATGAGATCCCTCACAGTTACCCTTCCTGAGATATAGTGTTTACAATGTTTTGACCTTTTGACCTCTGGTGACCCAATATGACCTTTGACTTCCACCAAAAACCAAAACGATCCTCTACTCAATATGGCCAACCCACCCACCCACCAAGTATGAGATCCCTCAGAGTTATCCTTCTTGAGATATAGTGCACAAAGTTTTAACCATTTGACCTCTTGTGACCCCAAATGACCTTTGACCTCCACCAAAAACAATAGGGATCATCTGCTCAATATGGCCAACCTATATACCAAGTATGAGATCCCTCAGAGTTACCTTCTTGAGATACCGTGTTTACAAGTTCTGACCTTTTGACTTCTCCTGACCCCAAATGACCTTACTCCACCAAAAACAATAGGGATCATCTACACAATATGACCAACTCACACACCAAGTATGTGATCTCTCAGAGTTACCCTTCTTGAGATAGAGTGTTTACAAGCAAAGTGTCACATACACACACCTACACAAACACACAAACTAGTCTCACGCACACACGCGACATCACCATCACATAAATTCCTTGCCTGCCTTCAGCAAGGAATCAATTAATGCATTGCTTACAGCAGTGATAGTATAAAAGAAAATAAATATTAACTGCCATTGTCACCACAATGCAAGTTAATTATTCAACATAACTTGGATGGCCTAAGAGACAGATGTAACAAATGACAGCTTCATGATTTCAAATTAGAGATGTATAGAACTGACAAAACTAACAAAAATATTACCATGAAAGTTGGTAAGAAATGTTTAAAAAATAACAATTTTATGGGCAAGTGTAGTTGAAGTAAGGTTTAGGCTAAGATGGCTGCTATGCGGCAGAGATAACCAAAACAATAAAAATAATGTTATGCTAGGAAAAGAATTTCAGTTTTTATCAGGCTCCACATTTATATGTATATGAGGCAAGAGGAGATAGGAAGGGGAGTGGGCTGCAAAATGATACACATTCCTGCTTGAAATGGGTGCTCGAAATATTATGGTGTGTTGTCCAGTCAGTACTGCATACTCTTGCACCTCCTACACATGAGACGGCTTCACAATCATGTCAAACATGCCATACAAATAACAAAACAAAGCAATGTCATAGCTAAAAGAGAAAAATTTCTCTCCCCACCCCCCTCCACCATGTCGTTAGCATAAACAGCAAACAACCTTTCTCCAAGTTATGAAAATTTTACTTCAAAGTTGTAAAAAGATTTGATCATGAAACTTATCCACAAGCCAGGTTCATAAGAAGTGAAATTAATCAGGAAATGTGAAAAAGAGGAAAAGAGCATTCATGCTACTGTTCTTTTTTTTTGTAACATCTAGTCCAGATTTTTCTTGACTACAAATATTTCTATTTTTAATTGCAGACTTTTTTCATCTGATTGCCCTACTTTGTTTTCCTGTAGGTAACTATAAATTGACCCTTGTCATAAGCGTAGGAAGCAATATGAAAGTGGAGGGGGGGGGGAACAATTTTTGGGCTGTGCACCTTGCCCTACCCCCTAGACCAAAACAGTCATTTTTGATGTGAAATTTTTTGCCTTTTTCTACCTGAAAGAGCAATTTAAAAAAAATAAATAAAATGAACAAAAATAAAAGGAACATTTGTATGCCATAATTCATGTTAAAAAATGAAACTGGGCATTAAATAAAATAGAAATCTTTGTTTTTTGCCAACCATTGTACACCCAACAACTGTAGTACATCTATGCCCTCTGGAAAGGAATATTGATAACATCTGGACGCCGGTACACTGGTAAATTACAGGCGGTAGGCCTATCTACATATATTCTAGCATGCCATCCAAAGTGGGGGGGAGAGAGGGTTTCTGCCCCCTCACCATCAAGAGTGGGGGAGGTCGCTCCTCCGCCCACCCCCTTTTCCTACGCCTATGCTCATTTCATTCTGGATTAAACCAGAAAGGGAGTTAGCAGTCCAACAGTTTGAACACAAGAGATTTGTGCAGTATGACAAATTTCTTACCCATATTCACATTTGGGAATTAAATACAGTTTGAATTTAAAATTTATAAGTCATCTGCTTTTTATCTCTAGAGCCACATGCAAGAAATGAAATCAAATTGTTGAAGTTTTTCTTTAACACCTCAAAAACACATTTTAGCCTAAACCCTATCCTGTGAATCTATTTGCAACCCAAAAGCAAATTGTTTTACATTTAACTACACACAGGTTGATGTCCTGGTGACATGTTTACATTTTCACTGTTTTCCACTGAATGTGTCAAGGACATGTGGCTGCCACCTTCTCAACAGGAACTAAAGAGGCCATCTGATATTAAATGGCAGTGCAGCTGACACCTTCACTTAAGACCCTGGAGAAATTTACCAAAACTCATCTTTTGTCAGATGAAGTTACACTTCCCTGTCGCTGACAACTCCACATCAGGTGTTTTATCCCGTGAACTAATTATCATCACGGACAAACTCTTAATACCAGGCACCTG
The DNA here is from genome assembly GCA_009936505.3 of Holothuria glaberrima. Classification (NCBI taxonomy): domain Eukaryota; kingdom Metazoa; phylum Echinodermata; class Holothuroidea; order Aspidochirotida; family Holothuriidae; genus Holothuria; species Holothuria glaberrima. The sequence goes on from WURT03413514.1 coordinate 10,163, forward strand.
AAAAACAAGTGCAGGTGGCAAAGACACTATTTTTAGGCTGCTTCTGGTACCTCATACAGTTTACAATGCATTATTCACTTTTTCACACTTGCTCTCAGTTGTCTGCATAGCTGGCATGGCATTTCGAAAAGTATTCATAGAATATATTACTGTCCCCAACCATCTACTCAGGGAGCTGTCTTCCAGCTTTTGAGTACCAGCCAAGAATGTCTTCTCCTTCACTACAGCAGATTATTCATCAGTGACATAATTAGTCTTTTTCATTTTTTATTCACTTCCCTACCAGTGCCCTTTGTGACAGACCACTAGTTAACAAACAGTTCAATCTCACAAGCTATTTCTTTGTTGATGCATTAATATATAAAATGCCATTCAATCAGGTTCCAGAGGTTAGTTTTTGTAAAGATAGCTGCACTAATAATGAAAGAGCAATAGGTAAATCAAACACACACATACATAAATATGAATGTATAAATGAGCTCCACCATGATAGTCATTACTCAACTATCCATCAGGCACTAAGTCTCATGTATACATAGTCTCCACCACAGTTATTTGTTATTAAAATATTCCTGTTGGAGCATCTATATCAAT
>WURT03413514.1:10856-22951 GCA_009936505.3 Holothuria glaberrima
GCAAGTGAAACCATCAGGCACACACAAATATACATATACCAGAGCTTCACCACAATTATTCTAATATACCTTTTGGAGAATCTATTTCAACAGCAAGTGAAACCATCAGGCACACACAAATATACATATACCAGAGCTTCACCACAATTATTCTAATATACCTTTTGGGGAATCTATTTCAATGGCAGGTAACACCATCAGGCACTTTTTTAAAAGGCAATGAGTCAGTAAGAATTCACAGCAGCTTCAACCAGTGGTAAACGCAATGACTTTGGAAATGAACCTCATGCTTCCCAGTGGTGGCTGCGAAACATGGTGTTAAGAATGAGAAGAGGGGATGAGAGGGGAGAGCTAGTACCTCAAAGGTCTGTGGACATGTACTGTAGATGTCACACTTACCAATTTGATGTAAAAAAACATTAAAAATGTTGAAAGTAGTTACAATATCCATTTAAAATCCATTAAACATTGACCATTTTACAAGACAATTTTTTCCTCTCATACATCATGAATAAACACTAGCTACATAAACAAATTTGTGACATAGAAAGAGGAGCTCATGAGATATGACTTATTATAATCTCTATTTTATTTAACTTTCATTTCAAAGGACAACTGTAATGTCTGTATGCCCTGCTGGACTTATTTTTGATGTAGTTGTTGACTATTTTGAAAATGTCCTCATTACACACCAAACTAGAAACTAGCTGGAAAGCAATCAGGAATAATTTATACAACATTAACAAAAGAAAACAGACACCATACAACACTCCACATCATAATCTTTGCATAACTAATGAGAAATTTCAGAAATGTTCAAGTTTTGAAGAGATATGACTTGAGCACAGTCAAGTAGTTCCAACAGAATTTTCATCAAGGGAGCTTATAATCTATCATTGTTAAGTAAAATCACTGTTTTGGTTACATGTCCACAGAGCTTTTAAACATGTTAGTTGTGATGCCTCCCTTAACCAATGAAATCAAACAACAAAAAAGGATGCAAAATGGTCATGGTATCTAAAGGCCACTTTAAACTTTAAAGTTTCATGCGCTCTAAAACTACAAGAACTCTATATGGTCATCTCGTGCTCTTCTGGTCCAATCACACACATTTCTCAAGAGTTGAACAATGCTCAACTTCCACTGATTTTATAGCTCTACAATGAAGTATGCACCTGCCTTGACTCAATTTTGTCCAAAAAGTAGTGAAAAAAAGTTCAACCTTAGCTCCTTCTCAAATCTCCACAACTTTCTTAAGCCCTACCAGAATGAAGTTTCAAGGAATGTTAGTGGGTTAGTGGAAAAGAAAACTAAAAAAAAAAAAATGAAAACAAAACATCCACATGTCGGGTACTACACCTTTTAAACCACAGTCTAGGTTACCACCCTAGGCTTCACCTCTTTCAACCCCCAATCTCCCCCCCACCCGTTGGCTACATTTTATTTTGCCAGGCATGTGTAGTACATAAATTTTTCTTTTTTGCATTGCTAGGCATTTTTGTAGTGAGGATAAAATCTGGAAATTTCTTTCATTTCAAAAGATTTTGTGTTACAAAAATGCGGAAAACTTACACCCCTAAGTTTCATCACCCAAGGCCAATTTTTCTACTGCTGAAGCCACTACAGCAGGTGTCGTTCTATAGGGTGGAGGGCTAGGGTGCTTTAGTTCCCCCTCCCCTCCCCCAATTTCCATATTCCCCAAAAAATTTTAGGGTGATGTGAGCATTCCTTTTGCAAGGTAGTAAAAGGTCCTAATGCTTGACCTGTCTAGAGACATATTCACATTATACCACAGGGCTACAGAAAGTAGTAGTGAGCCACAGCCTCTCCATTCATTTTTTTTTTGCAAAAGTTTACACTGTAGAACTGATTTTCTAGGTAAAGATGCAACTAATGCAGTTTAACAGTGTAAAAGATTAATTCATCTTTGTCATTATTTTCTACTTCTCTGATTAACAAGACAAAATCTGATATAAAACTGACCCATCAGCACAGGTTTACCCTTGGTCCACTTGATGTCCATTTCACGTTTAGTGTAAAGATTACATTAGACTCCAGTTTCAACCTTTCACAAGTAAGTTTTAGATTCTGTGTGCATTTCCTGTGCTGTCTGCTGGACAGACATGCTGAGAAAGTCACTAGCCATCACAATAAAGAACACTGCAATATTGCTAACTGTCATTACACATGTATTAAGTGCACAGTGCACTATTGTAACATACACTCTGAGGCAGAGTAGAGGGTGATGTAAATGCGTTAGGCCTAAACGAAGGGTTCTCTAGTGACTCGAGTGGCAAGCCACAGGTCACTTTTACGCAAGTTTTTGCTTTAAATTTTTTTGCAGTAGCCAAGACTTTGTTCACCAGCTTTTCTTCTAATTAAATTTTGGGCAAATCATGTCTTCTGCAGGCCATTTCTGTGCATGTCGTGGGTTGCAAATGGCCTCAGGGCCTTCAATGGGCAACCGAGGATCTAAATTTAATCACCCATATCCCTCTCTTCTATTCTTTTCCTTGCTCACATTGAATTCCAGCCCTAACCCTTACCCCCTTTATTTAACCTTGCAACCATATATTGAATATATTTTTACATACTTTCAACCCTGAAATGGCATATCAAACACTACAGCAAAGATGAAAGTTTTTGTTACATGGGATCATGACTTCTCATGATCTTGTCATGACCTTTCACCTCTTCTATATGGGCAAGTAACAACAACAGTTTATGGTGCAGTTTCCACCACATGACTTAAAAAAAAAAACTTAGGACAAAGTTTTAACTGAAATGTTTCACACACCAAAAATATCACCAAAGTTATTTAAAAAATAAACATAAAGCAGAATAAAGTTTACAAATCTCTCATTCATCCATTTGAGTTTAATAAAACATAAAACATATCTTAGCTAATCTTGCTTTAAAGAGAAAAGTTTATGATGTACCGAGGAGTTGAGAATGAGACCTTTACCTTAATATACTGAAAAATCCCCAAAAAGTAAATAAACAGTGTATAGTAGGACAAAAGAAAACAATGCCTATTATTCATTTCCTCTTAATAATCAACTGGACTGTATTAGGAGATATTAGACTTGCTCAAGTCTTCCTGTGTTAGCTTCAATTTATCTGAAGCTTTGCATTAAAAATAAGACTGTATAGTTTGCAATGCATCTACTTTTCTCTTTCAATTAGAAGGGAAGTTGCCTTCAGACACTGCAGACGGGAATGCTAAACATGATAGGAATGCAGACTTGAGCAAGTTCAGAGGAATACATGAATGAGGCTGTCATAAAGAAAAAGTCAGGAATGGATGGATTGTCATGGTTTTGCACTGTTTTCGAGTAAAAAAAAAGTGACACAAATACATATGGCACAAACACCTTAAAGTTAATCATTCCACTATAAAATAGTCTGAAAAAATTTCTTTTGTACAATAAAAATGGCATTGCATGAGGAGTCTTGGAAGAGGCTAATACACAGCACCATATTTATAGTGGAAGCATTCTATCACTTCAGTGTGGACATGTTACATAATTATTTACCTTTTTGCAAGGCATGGCTTTATCATGAATGTATCAATAAGACAACTCACCCTTCTAACCCTGGACATGGTCAGCCAAAGGTGGGTAAATAAAAAATGACTATGTGAACATTTTACACTCAGAACAGGAGTGTTATGAATTTTTTGAGGCATTTTAATGACTTAATGTCAGTCAAAAATACAAATTATATGCATCATATCTGTGCCTTTATAGGAGTGTGCCATGCTGCATACAATATTAGTCATGGGAGTGACTGAGGAATGCATCAATGTGAACATTTAAAATGTTCATTGACTTATTTTGACTGACCATGCCTGTGGTTAGTGGTGTGAGTTATTTTATGATAAGTAGATTAGGCCTAATGTATAAAAAATTATAAAAGGAAGGAGACCAACAAGTATTTTCAGAAATGATAGTAATATACAGTAGCACAAATTGAGCTGTTGATGCAACAGTGATTGGTTCTCCCAGTGGGAACCACTTTACTTCACCAGTAGTAACAAATCAATTTGCTTAAATAGTGGAAGCTCTATTAGCCATTTTTTTTTAGTGGAAAATTCATACCTTGACAAACATGACATGTTGAGGAAGCAATTTATTTCATAATTTTCAAAGAAGGAGGGTAGTCGTTGAACTTTTAATACCCACTGTGAATAGCGAAAGCATAATCATTCTGCCAGACTGCTGCAATTGTAGACGATACTCAATATAATCAAACATACACATCTTGATACAGTTTTTAAATATTCTCTTTAGTAAGTGCAATGTTAATTCATCTTAAAACCCATAATTAGCAAAACTCTGTCTTTTGGAAACTACCCAAGTTTCAGTACCTACCTCCTGTTTACATAAATATTTCCCTAAGGGTGATAGTGTAAAGGGGCACTATCATATTATCAACTCTTTCCACTATCCTGGCTACACTATCATCCTTTTAACCCTATCTGCTATCCCCATTCCTTTCCTGTGGCATGCGTCAAGTTCAAACCCAGGATAGCAGAAAAAAGCAATACAGTAATAGCAATACCAGTGCTGACAGCTTGCCAGATAGGCATGGGTGGAAAAAGCTGGGAAGCTCTTTCCTGGGAAATTTGGGCATTTGGAGGGAAATGTCACTTTTTTGTTCATGAAAATATGAAAAGAATTTTGAAAAATTCTACTTCCTTCCTGAGAAATAAACATTTTTTCTTCTCCTGAAGATAGGAATTGTAATGTAACAAAAGGGTTATACATATGTAAATAGGAGGTAATCAGGAGGAAAATAGATCACAGAAGCATGACTAACTTCTTCTTGATTTCTATTACCATACATAAAACTTTCAGTCACTCCAGTTTATAGATAAATGGGAAAGAAAATTTACTCCTTTCACTAAGCTATGAAACATAAGAAAAAGTAAAAACTTCTTTATGTTCCTTATTGTCCTGATATATTAAGAGGATTGAAAATGCCTAGCAAATTTACAATTTTAAGAAAGGAAGACTTGAGATGATCATGTCAGCGTCTCCACAAACCTCAGTGGTTGAGTTGGTCTTTGAGCTCTTACATGTGCTGAGCTACAAGATAAAGAGGAGTGAGATAGGTTCTACTGCTCTCAGAGGACAAATGAAACACAATCAACCATTTTGAACATTCATTCATAAAAATTCCTCCCTTTTGACACATCAGTATACCTCCAGGCAATTAGTTTGTTTTCTCTGCCTTACAGATCCTCAAGCTGACTTGCACACCAGTTCTTTGCATGAGCTGGAATAGCCACAGAGAGGAGGGACGGGAGTTAGGGTGGAAGGGTTCCCTCTTCCACTTATAAAGTTTCTTTTTAACAATTGCAAACATAATATAAGAAGGACTATTTGAGCCAAAGTTAAGACAATATTCCTGAAAAAATGTTTTGTCATCCCAACCCTGCACTACATTTATCCAGAATGCATCTCTCTGGCAGCACATTGGAATGGTTTTTTTTCATATTTAAAATACATTCATTTTAGTGTTTTGTCTCCCCCAAAAAGAAATAGAAAGGGTATTTTGAATGTGTTATGATGCCACAAAAATATAAAATCTCTCCATCCCTCCATAATAACAAGCAAACAAAAGAAATGGTATTTGAATGTGCGATGCTGCCACAAAAAAATGATAAAATATGATATAAGAAAGCACCAGTAGAAAACTATAAACGTCAAATCACCTTTTAATTTATCAAATTATCCAACCCAGTCACACTGACCACTGGCCTTGTTAGAATTTGCAACTTGCATGATAGTGACCAAGGCCCCTGACACACACAGGAATATGTCTGTACTGTGTTTGTATGTTAAAGCCTTAAAATGTATCTTTCTTTCTTCAATACCCCATGTCCAAATATACTTGCAAGTGAAGACCTCATTGATAGCTTTCTTACATTTTAATTAAATATTCACTCTTTTTATGATCTCAAAATTCATTAAGTAATGTTATTTTTCACAAATAGACAATTATTCTGTTGCACTCTATTAAAATAAGACAATACCATTCTGAAAGAGCAAAAAAAAAAGTTGCCTTTGAACCTTTCAATTGATGGAAATAAAGATGACTTATTAATGATGGCAGAATGAAAAGAAAATTACTCAGAGCTTGTACTTGCAAGCAACGGTCTGACATTGCAAACAGTTCCGAAAAGAAGGGTTTAAGCTTTAAATTTGCTTTGATATTTTAGAGGGGTTCAGTACTAAATCTATTGCATTCTGATAAAAAATTTGCATTCAAATTCAGTTCCTTGTTCTAGAAATATTAGCAGATGAAGGATCACATGTGACATTATAACTTCACATAAATCAGAACTTCTTAGTTCTTCAAACCTTAAAACCAATATTTTCCTCCTTATGTAATTGCATTGTGAATAAAGGAGAGGTATAGAAATTTTTACAAACTTCAAATTCCCCATGGGAAGCTCATTTTCCTATCAATTCTGTCGCAAGAACAGATTGCAAAAACAAAGAAAACAAAGCACTGATCATTAATGTGTAGAGAGGGTGTCACTCCTGCTTGCTCCAAGTCCATTTCAGGTCACAAATGTAGCAACTTCATCTGGTGATATCCCCAGAACAACACAAAGGAACTGAATCAAAATTTTACCAGAATGCTAAGATGTATGTAGCTCCTTTTTCACAAATCAAAAAATTATTTTGTGCATACACCCTTCCTCCTAAGGAGCACCACTGGCAAAGAAATGACTTTTGAAATTGTCGAGCACTTTATACCAGAAAGTATAAACCATAACAATGACAAGACTGGAATCCTCAGAGTGATGAAGCAGCTAGCAAAATTTAATGCAACTTCCACACATTCTGTTTAATTCATCTTCTCCTCCATATCGTTGCTTGTGTGACAACCCACTGATTTTTGCGGGCAGTTTCTCGGATGAAAAACCTCATGTTCTTTTCTTCAATTAGGATGAAATTTGGCGCTAGGATCCTTTTCAGTGTCTCAAATGTTGTGACTGGTTTCCCATTCTGATCGTAGTGACCACCTAGCCAGTACTTCTGCATCAGAAGAAAAGAAGTTGATAAAGTAATTGTAACTTCCAGAAACTTTTACATCTTGCTTCTTATTTTGTTAAGATTTTCCACAAGCAAAACTGAATTATAGGAAGTTACCTACAAAGGCACTTGCAACACAGACTCTAAAGGCTGGTTTAAACTTCCAAATTTTCACAGGCTATAAGAACCATATATGGTCACCTCTTGTTTTTCCAGGTCATCACAGAAATAGCTCAGAGGTGAATGGTGTTTAACATTCTTACCTTTTTAGCACTATACTGAAGCATGAACAAGCCTTAAATGAAGAGTGCAATGGCAAGCTATATTTTCTAATGGAAGTGATATTTTTACAACAAAATGATACCAGTACAACTTGAAATTAAACAACATTTGTCAAAATCTGTGCCGTGTACCTTTCTTAGAGGAAAATAAAATTGTTTTCAACAATGATGACCTCTGAACTTGTCAGCCACAAAACTGTTGTAATTGGGAGGGTAGGACATCTTCACTAAAAATATTTGCTCTAATTGTTACCTTTAGTGTCATCAACCAAAAGTCACTAACAAAATTATTCCGAATTCATTTTTTACCATGGCCTTTTAATTTTAATCAACAATTAGTGAAACACACTCAGCTTTGCAGTGACACATACTGTATAGTCATGTCCCTGAATAAAATTTGACTGATTACAAAAAATAGTTTGGACTGTCTTAAATCCATGAGCAATTATGCATTTTTTGTGTTTGTACATAAATCTGTGTTTGCACATGTATGTCTGTGAAGTTTCTACATGGATTACCTTCAGCTCCATGTGTCATTGAAATCATCTTAAGTATGGGTCCAGCAACTTTTTAAATGGCAGCCTCTTGCAACAAGTACTGTATCTGCAGTACCAAACTGTCAAAGACCTCACCCCTCCCTCCTCTTGTGTTCCATTTTTCTAGCACCGTCATCCCTCCAGACCCATGAGTACGGGCCCACTAGCATTCTCTAATCTAGAGTTTTGAAAGACATGCTTGTAAAAAAGTCGACTGTTTAATATTGTAGCTCCATTTAGGTTTCAAAGCAAGCATGAAACAAGTGGTATTAAATAAAAGTTCTTTAATATTTCAACCACATATATTCTCTCGTGAAGAATGCACTCATCTTTTTTTAATAATTTTCACTGCTATAAGCACTCATTAACTGTTGCCCAAATGACTTTATTTGTAAAATTTTACCTTTCATCACCCACAACTAATTTAATGAAGGTATTCTCTGAGGATCACAGTCTTCAAGCACAGATGAATCCAATAAAATTAGTCACTATTGGGGAAAATTTTTAATCTTCATCAATATTGGTGTAGCTACAATTAAACTTGAGAGTGTTTTTCTTCTTTTTCAGTTTTTGCATACAGGGAGACAAACATCAAGCTGGATCATGTTTACTTCTCTTGACTTAAGATTGTAAAAAGTCAAACTTTTTTTTGCATTTGGTGTGGCTCAGTTGCTCAGTTAATTACAGTACTTGTGCGCTGGACCAAAGTTAAGTACTGCACTCAATAGGACCATTTGATAACATCTAATGTACTTTAACATGATGTGATAAATAATAGTATACAGAAAAAAACTTGTGCTTCATTATGGACACTTTCAGGTATCTTAGGAAAATGAAACAGCTTTTTTCATGCCATATGAATATGAGTGCTCCCAGACTGAACAAATCATACATTCCGGAGACGTTATCATCAAGTATAACACAGGTGGAAAACAGGATGAACTGAACTTGTGCAAATTGCTCAAGAAAAGGACTTGTACTCTTCTCATTCTTAATTTGTGAATAATACTGATCAATACCTCCTTTTTATCTCTGAGAGTTAATACTAAACATATGATTCTACCACATATTTCCCCCCCCACCTTCCTGGTGGGTGTATTCATGAGCAACTATACTTACCCCTTGCTATATCTTAAGGAAATTTGCATAGCTTTGTTCAAGTGGCGCATAGATCATTTTGATCAATAGTTATTTTTTTAATTATGACTAATAATTTGAACAAAAAATTGTCTTCACTGCTTAAAGGAACAGTTGAATCACAGAAATATTTTTGGTATATGAAAGGGAACTAAATGAAGCAGACCCCTAGCTCCAGTGAAAAAGGGGCAGGGGGAGGAACAGAAGGGGGGGCAAATATGCACGTGCAAAGAGCGGCGTACCACTGGCCAAGGTCCAGGGTGCAAAGCCCCCGGAAGCACCTGGGTTTTAGCTTCTCTCTTAACCCAGAATTTGGTCTTTTCTACCTTTCAGCACCAAAAATGGAAAAATCTTAGCCATAAAATATACAGATTCCAGACCCTAAGTTTTTAGAAATGTGAGAAAAATGTAAATGAAAGATCAACATTTTGTCTTTACCTTAACTTTTCTTGACTGTCCATCTACCGTATAATGCTACTGACAACATACTGTTTTTTATAGACGTGGTTTTAAAAAGTGAATATCTATGTATCTGCCTCTAATTATTGGCAAATGATGAAATTACAAGGGCAGCTGAAAGAAGGGGCAGGGCAGGGAAAGGAGGTCAAGAGATGGGGCAGGGCGGGCGAAAAGAGGGGTGGGGTGGGCCGTTCCTGTAAAACAGCGAAGCTAGAGGTCTGTGAAGCCATTTTGGTGAAATTTTGATTCCATCCTGATGAGTGGTTCATCAGCTTTTACAGATGAAGCGAATACACTTATAATCATTTTAACTTGAGGCAAGCAGATGTGATGTCATCTCACATTCATGAGCCATCTTTTCATTACTGTTTCAAGGGCGCAGGAAGCGGGGGGGGGGGTTCCAGCCCCCCAGTGAAATTTGTAGGTGAGTGAGTGGATAATGCTTCAGCCCCCCTTTCCAAGGAAAAAACCCTTATTTGTCTTTTCTGTTGAAAATGTCAAACATAAGCAGTAATTTACCTCAAAAAGTAGTCCATAAAAATGCACCAAATTTCATCTAAGGTCCCTCAAAAATCCAAAAATTTTCGAAGAAATGTCAAAAATGTGCAGTAATTTACATTAGAATGTCTAAAATGATGCACAAAATTACATCTAATGTCCCTCAAAAGCCAAAAATTTTCCATGACATGTCAAATATTTGCAGTAATTGACCTTAAAATTCATCCAAAATGATGCACTAAATTGCATCTAAGGTCCCTCAAAATGATGCACCAAATTGCATCTAAGGTTCCTTAAAAATCCAATAATTTTTCAAGAAATGTCAAAAGTATTGCTGTAATTTACCTCAAAATTAGTCTAAAAAAAGATGCATCAAATTGCATCTAAGGTCCCTCAAAAATTCAAAAATTTTTCAAAAAATGTCAAAAAAAGCAGTAATTTACCTTAAAATTTGTCCAAAAATGATGCACCAAATTGCATCTAAGGTCCCTCAAAAGTTCAAAAACTTTTCAAGAAATGTAAAAAATTTGCAGTAATTTAACTTAAAATTAGTCCAAAAGGATGCACTAAATTACATTTAAGGTCCATCAAAAATCCAAAAATTTTCCAAAAAATGTCAAAAAGTGCAGTAATTTCCCTTAAAATTTGTCCCAAAATGATGCACCATATTGCATCTAAGGTCCCTCTAAAAATCCAAAAATTTTCCAAAGGGGTGGGGGACACCCCTTCCCCTTAGACCCCTCCCCCAGGATGGCAATCTGAAACAAGGTTCAGCACCCCCAGTCTCAAACAGCTTCCTATGCCTATGCTTTGTTTCAATCGTTTTGACCTTGAAATAGATATGGATAAGTTTTCCCATGGAAAATGTACAGTTTTACAAATTTTCAACAATCTCATGGATTCACTTTTATAAGCAATGAATTATGGAGGAGAAAATTGGTCGTTTATTTAAAGGAAAAGAAGACAGTGTTGATTAATGTTAAGGTACTTATGTCACATATGCTTGCTTCAAGCAATGCATTAAAAATGTAAAAACAACTTCATCACAGTGTTCTCCACTAGCCGTTTTGTCCGAGCGTACCACCTGGACAAAATCTGAAGAGGGTGCGTCTGCACCTGGTCTTAATGTTGCCGCCTGCACATAAATCTTGGGTGCTCAGACAAAAAATATTGCTTTCACTTTCATGGTAACATTTGAATTATTCAATTCAAATTTAGCACCACATGTAGCACCATTTTTCATCTAGCCCACCTAATGTGAGCAAAAAATTTTCAAAGGGGGAGGGGACCCCTGCCCTTAGACCCCTTCCACAGGACGATGATCGGTGCCATCTGCGCCAGATCAGAGACAAGTGCCTGGACAAAATTTGGACCTGTGGAGAACACTGCATCAACTAATATCTGAAGAACCACAAAAGGCAATTGAAAGCAAATTTTATTAGTATCATTGGATTAAGTACCACCTCTGACATCTAAAAGCTCAACTTTCCATAAAGGCACCTATGTATAGCTTACTTCTCTAACACAACATATAAATTTTTACCTTTGGAGTATATCTGGTGAGCCATGTACAAGGTGTGGTTAGGACCAGCAGACCCCCAGGAGCTACTAAATGTGGTAGTCTTTCAAGGAACTTGTAGGGATTTGGCAACCTGCAGATAAGGTTTGCTGCCACCACACAGCTGAACTGACCAAGATCAGATGAAAGATTGCAAGCATCACCTTGAATGAACTTAGTTCTGGATCTATCCTGCAAAAAGAAGGGAAAAAGGAAATGAACAAAATAAAATACAGGTTGACATTTTAAATGCCAAAAGATGGTTTTGGTGTTCTCGATATTTCATAAACTTGGGGAAGGGTTAAATTCTGGCTTGCATTCCTAAAAAAAGAGAAATATGTTATTTTTCACAATTTCCCCAGAGAACTGTGGTAAGACAAGTAAGCTTTGCTCACCAATCTGACCAACAGAGCAAAAGAACAAGAGCCCAATGGGCACTATGGTTCCTTGCTAAACGTAATGAAACTCAGCCATGAGCATACCATACAAAAAATTTTAGTTAATGTGAAGTTTGCCTGTAACTCTGGTGACTGCTACATGGTCTTCAAAGTTGTTGGCAGTGAATGTTTACTTCATC
>WURT03413625.1:3723-22949 GCA_009936505.3 Holothuria glaberrima
ATCATTCAAATGGAATGAAGATTCATCAATATTTTACAACATTAGCAGTAATAAATGAACTTTTAAAAGCATCCACATGCTAAAATTTGGTGGGAAGTAGCAATTCGAGGGCAGCAGTTCTTAAACCCCTGTTGAAAGTAGTATTTTATGCTGTGTGGGTACCATGCAAGAGTATGTCACACAAAATGATGTCCAGTTGGCTGGAAATAACACCTTTATAGAAATTTTACCTTGAAAGGTGGTGCATTTTGTAACAAAAGTGGTGAAAATTGCACATTTGACTGACAGGGTAAGATGCTGTGTTTAAACTTTGTGAGGTGCTGAAGAAAGGTGGTTTGTATAGAAAATGTTATTTATGGACATTTTAAGTATGTGGGATTCTAGGGCTGATCAGGTATTATAGTGGCAGTATGCTGTACTATCTATGGAGGGGTTTCTTTCCAGAATCTGAGGTACATAACTCTCTTATAGATTGAAAAGCTCAGGTTATAAATGGCACAGTTTCAATGAATAAGCCTACCAGGTTACTTAAATTACCACTGCCTATTTTCATACAGGCCGACGTAATACACAATATGTAGTGGTATGTAGCTACCCTGTATATTAGATACGTTGGGTTAAAAAGGCACACTTTTAATAGTTAACCTAACAAGAAAATTTCTTGAACAATCATAAACTCGAACATCTGTGGTGGATCACATACACAAAGCACCACTCACAAGCACCACTAAAGCCTGCATAGAATGAGCTTTTTCACAATTAAAAATGAGGTATTTATTTGAGGAAGATAGAAATAAGGGTCCTAAATTTTGCTGTCTGTTGTCATGAAAGAATCCCTTGTTTGTCTGATTTTATCTCTCCAGAGAGTGCAATAGCAGGAAGCAAGTGTTTGCTGTACTGAACGATTTTAATGCGAGTCTTTACTATCAACTCTATAACACCTGGAAGCAAGAACACAAGACAATCAGTGACTCAGGCTTGGTTTTAAAAGGTGAGTGACCTTAGCTGAAAGATAGGCTTGCATGTTCTGTTTTACAATAACCGTTTCCATGGTGACAAGAACTTATTGCCTGATTGTCAGCTTAATCTGTATGTTGAGATCAATCACTTTATTAACTAAAATGGCTTTTTATTGTCATGAGTTGGACTTGATTTGGTTCGGGATAGCTTGTAGCCTTTAAAAATGAACGTGATGATGGCAAATGCCCCCTCTGTGAGCTTGTTATCATTGTGACATGATGGACTTTCTCTGGGGGTGTAGGTTTGGATGTTTGGTTAACTAGTAGTGGATTCCATGTGATATTTGTACAAAGTTGCAGTATCCCACTCATAATATGAGGTTGACTGGATGGTGTTACTGGTTTATGTGAGAGCGACATATGGTACATGCTTTGCAGTAGTTTGAAAATACTATTGCATGTATTTAGTTGTGCATGAAGAAGGCTTTGAATATATCAGCCCAGAGACTCCTTACTTACATTGATATACACAATGCCACAGGTGTTCCACGACTTGAAAAATAGAGAAATATAGATGAAGCAGGGAGTTGATCACAAAATCTACAAAAAAGTCAAATCTCATGAAATCATATGGGCATCCCTAAACTACTGAAGCCTATCACTGATGTCATTCCATGGTATTTTGAAGTGCATTGTGTTTTTGTTTACTCACTAAAATATAACCCTAAATGTGGCATATTGAAAAATAGACAAACCTGTGTTTTATGTATAGTGATGAATGTTTTATTGAGAGTTAACTCCAGCTTTGTCACCCCATCAAACACAGGTTTTGCTCATTTGTCAGTACACTGCAGATGGATGGACATGACTTTTCATGTAGAAACTTGCAATAAACAATCTTGAATGCCAGTGTATTAGCAGGTATCAATGCTGTAGTAATACTCGACAACTTACCAGAATAGGTAGAAACATGTACAATAAATTATTTATTTGTTTTTATGCAAAAGATAATGATCAACAATTAAAAAAATAAACAAAAAAATTCGAAGTTTAAAGGCAAAAGTCACATTTTACAAAATGGGAAACTTTTGGTACGGGATATAAAGTCAAGAGAAAGTCCACAGTCCACACAATGTATATTGTGTCAGTACCAACATTTTATCCTGATCTGAAGGAACCCAGACCGAAGCCTTAGTATTAAATTGGTTTGCTTCCTGAATCTGAGTTAAAAGGTTTTTCCCACATTTGAGTCTGTCAAGTAATTAAAAATAATTTCCTTTCAGATCAGAAAGATTTATTTAGTAGAGGCCAAAAGTGTTTCAAAGACTGAATTAATTCAATCCAGAAATGAACTGTCTCAAAGACCTGAAATAGTCGTGAATGTGTATGAAAATATGTTTTGTTAGTCTCTTTTGTTAGGTTAAGTCTCTTTTTCTTTGTTTCCATTTCTTTTCTTCTAAAGGTGGCCTGACCTGGCCAAGCTTTTGTCAGGTCTCCTCCAGTTTATGTTTCATCATGTACTGTATTTAATTTCTTGCTCCTGATTGTATTTTCTTTTCTCATGGTGTAATCATCATATAAAAAGTTTTGTACCATACTACTACAGTGGAAATAGTAAGTGTCAGTCAATCAAGTAATTAATTGATTGATCAATCAATTAGTTAATATGCTATTAACCAAAAGTAAACTTAAAGTTCCAAATATTTTTCAAAGGTGAGTAGCAAGATAAGAAATCGGTTAACCCTTTAGAAAACCAATTGCCACTAGTATATATGGGGATTCTTAGCTTGCACCAAGGTGTGACTATAATAGATTGTTGCAGACAGCTGTGCATTACAGATCTCTACACCAAATAATTGGCTTACACTTTTAATATATGAAGATGTGTCATTTGATCACATTTTATAATGATTACAATACTCCATTCTTACATGATGCCTCACACCATTGATGGATTTCAAAGCTATTCCGAAAGTTTCGCTTCCATGTCTTTGTACTTACTGTATTGTCTTTTTGCACCCCTGGGGACTACATTGTATACTCCTGTAACCTGGCAGCCATTGTGAGTCTCATGGTCTGGTACCAAGTCTTGTGGTCAAGTACTAACACAATGTATTATATAAAGTCACCTGTGCTGAGCTTCCAGTGAGAAGGTAATGAATGGTTCACATTTTTATAAGTCATTGGTGTCAACTAACAGGGATTTGAACCCCAACTGGAAGCCAGACGCTCTAATCATTAGTCTGTCTTATTGAATGCATGTACCCTCAAATGCTCACATACAGGTATGAGTTAAATCTAAATACCAAGGATTTGTAAAGAAAAAAAACCCAGACTAATGACTTTGACAGACTGTTTTGTGGACAATGGTTTCCTTATCAAATCTTAGAGAAAAAAAAAGAAATACACCATTTAAATGTTACAAATATACTTATGGTAGGTTTGGATTTTTTTTATTTTTTTCGCAATATCCTCATTGATGTCTTTAGTATGCACTTCATATCTTATGGTTTGAGTGTTTCCCAACCAAATGGTAATGTTTTAATTTGTTGTATTGGTTTATCTATAGTATTCCTCCTCACCTCCTATTTATTTATCTCCTACATACTCACAGTAAGACAACAAATTGGTAACCCAGTGATAGAGAGCCCTCTATCCTGAGCACCCTTTCAATTCCTGATTTATCCATTGTAATATGGGCTTCAAATAATTGGCTCTGAATGTTTTCTATCTAAGCAAGTACCAACATTACAAAAAGTTGTATTGATTTATCTATTGTATTCATTTTGTACTGTTTTGTGCAGAACTTGAGGTACAAGCCAGAAAAAACTCGAAAACTATTCTTCGCAACTTTGCAAATCACATTGCTACAAAATGCCAAGTGGAGGCAAAAGCTAGTGAGATGCCAGCAAAGTCAAATGATGAGGAGGGACTAGGATTTGCTGGTGTACATGAACTAGAGGAAGGAGAAACCTAGAGGATGTCTGACTTCTTTGAACTCTTCCTGCTCCTCATGGTAAGGCTGAGACAGCCACATCAATGTTTATGTCACCAAGAATGAGTGGTTTTCATCTTTGCTTATAATTTAAATAGAAGTGAACAGAGGTTTAAGATTTGATTCACCTGAAAGGGCATTTGTTTAATACCAGACATAGCATGCACTTGTAATCATTCATTGAAGTGTCTAGCGTAGCAAGTACTCTGTACTTAAATGTTAACGAGTAGCAGATAGGATAGTTTTTATCTGTGTAATGTATTTTTTTTCTTTCATTTTGTCCCAAATGATGTGGGCTTTCGGGGAAAGAGGAACATTCCATTTTGGTAAACCAGACACCTTGATCCATTACAGTTATGTAGAATTATTCTAATGTGTGCTGAAGAGGCTGTACGTTAATTCATTCCCTTTACCTGTCATTTCCACCCAAAGAGGAGGATGCATCACCATTTTCTCTTAAATAATCCTATTTATATTTTATAGTGAATTAATTATCTTCATTGTGTTTCAATCTCAAAAATACCATGAGGGTAACATTAATATAACTGTGGTGGGGGGTTGTGTGATGAATCGTCAATTACACTTTGGAAGTGTACATTTTATATAAATACCCTGGCATCATGTGCAAATTTTTTTTACCTTGAACAAATAAAACTAACATTGGAGATGTTTGGGTGCTAGTGAAATTTCTCTGTTAGTTTTATAATCCTGTAAACCTCACAGATGTCACTTTATTGGCAAATGATGAGTAGATTTCGTAAATTTAGGGAATCATCAACTACGTTGGAGTTGACAACTTCCCCTATTATATTTCAGACGTCAAGGTGCCTTTTACGTAAATATCTTGCCTTTGAATCCTATTGCCCCTTAAAGAACAACCATTATTTGAGGTATCCTTTGACAAAGAGAAAAACATTCAGTGAGGTATTTTCTTATGCAAAATCTGAAAAAATAGGATGTTGTCCCCTTAGTTGGTTCATTTTTACATTGTTACATTACTTTGCAATTGAATGGTTGTGATAAGTGTATCTACAAAAGCACAAATTATTATCTTGACGTAGTGTAGCATTTTCGCAACTAACGGGTAAAGATAGTTGTTTTCATATATTGTCTATAAAAGGTCATCATTTGTGGCCATTTTGTAGTAATTTTTAGACATTTTCAGTCTTTGAATAGTATTTCCCTTCAGTTTGTTGATAAATAGTAGTATGTTGATGAACAGGAAATCCTTCAACTCTTATTGTAAACTGCAGCTGAACTGCCTGAGATCACAAAATTTTTCCTTTAATTTTGGAATTTCATGTCAAGGTAATGTTTCAAACACTTTTGATTTTCTTTGACAATAGCAATGTTTAAAAAGCATTTTCCAGTTACTATCAATTTAAGCTGTTCAGAAAAGGTTCTCACTGTTTTGATTCTTTAAATGTTTTATAACAGTACATCATTTGTAGACAGAAGTAGTTTATGGAAAGATTTTATCTTTGAAAATTTAATTTGATGTGTGATTTTCATGAAAACTGCCTGAAAACAGATTTCAAAACAGGGTGAGGAAAGCCTTGATCATAATAGCACGTGTTATAACCTTGAATTCAGCCTTTTCATGGTTCACTTTTCTGGAGGTAGCATTAATACCTTCTCGTGGTTCTTTATTTATGGTCGCTAAATGAACTTTTCAAGATATGTAGGGGAAAAAGATCACAGTATTAAAGGTTCATGCACACCTTGAAGCCTTTCCTTCTTGATTGGTTCTAAGTGTAACTACATGTGTGTTACACCATTTGCCACAAAATTTCAAATTTGCATATTTTTGCTTCAGTTAGAATACATGTTTCACCTAATTGGGTAGACATTCAGTTTGATAACTGAAGCAAGTTGTATCAATCTTATTGTATTTATTCGGCATTAAAAATTTGCTTTTCTATATGTTTCAGAAAAGAAAAAAGAAAATATGCAATTACATAAACACACACACACACACGTTTTGGTACCTCCCTGGATACTAGTGAAACTGATAATGGTCACGACTTAATTGTTACAAATTTGTTTAGAATGTGTTCATTTGTTTAGTAGTTGTATTGTATTTCTTAGAGGAGAGCATTGAAAATTACTTCCACTTTTAAACATTACATGTTTTGGTACTCAGTGTTTACTGTCACAATTGTAGCCTAGAGATGTTACTGTGATATTTTTGTCAGTGCCATAATATGTATTCATAGATTTCCCAGAAAATGTGTTGAAACTAAGCACAAAAGTGTTCAAAAAGTGCTAACTTTTGTGAAATTTGTAAGATACTTAAATTCACTCAATATCCAAATTTTTTGTGCTTTTGTTGATCAGACTCTTTGTCTGTGTGGTAAACATTCATATTTGATTCAAATATATTGGTGCTACAGTTAGTTTATGTGGTTAGATACATGTTAACATTACTTAAAAAAGAAAAAAAAACAAAAACAAAAAAAAAATTCTGAAAAAAGAGAAAAATTGTGGAGGTGAGGATTAAAATAGAAGCTTTAGAGGCACTGAGGTCAGGCAACTAAAGGGTCAAGGTTTTAAGTCCTGTTTTGACCATCGAAATTGAACCTCTTTTTTATGTAGTATTTTGAAACCTTTTTTTCTCAAAAACTCATTTCTGTTTGAATAAAATTGGCTCAGCTAATTAGAAGATTTCTTTATCACTTAAAGGCATTATCTGGTGGCATTTTGTAGGGGTCTTAAATGGAAGATCAAAAATTTTTGTTACATGTCATCCAAACCCCAAACCATTCCTAACTCAAGATATCCTTTCCTAATAATTGGTTACTTTTAATAGGAAATACCTCCAGGTTTTTTCAAGGTCACAGAATGTAATCCCAAGTGGGCAAATTGACTCAGATTGCTTTTTTATTCTTTATAATTGGATACCTTGTGTGTCCTTAAAATTTGATACTGTTGGAATATTTAGATGTTTTTTTGTGAAGATATAGAGTAAAACGGTTCCACACTTATTGTAGAGCAAATAAAGTTATGAAATATTCAGCATAGTGATATCGACATTATAAAGAAATACAAAAGCTACATCTAATCAATTTGCCCAGATAACATCACCGTTTTCCCATCATGCAGTGCGGAAGCTGTAGATGAAGCATTTTTTCCAAAATTCAAATCTGCTAAATGAAAGATGCTGTTAAGATGGGGTTTTCACTGCCAAACACAAAAAATGTGTGCTTTTTTTGAAAACATCAACTTTGGTAACCAGAACATGCTTTTAAGATGCAAACTGTAATGAATTGAAGTACTAAAAATTGGATGAGATTATCTGGTAAGATAAAATGAATTTGACCAGCTAAATAGTTGATTTCTTACATAGTATTCAAATTGAAATGGTATCATCTTGATGACACAATCTAAAATTTAAGGTCATCATAGGGTTTTTCTTTGTCTGTGATGAGTTGAGCATGATTGAGTAACTGCGCTTCAGTTTTGAATTACAGTACTAATGGTTGTTGTAGGTAAGAATTTTACACCAGTAATCTGGTATGTTATACTTCAATGGTAATGTAGTCTGAAAGCCTGGTCGTTTGCAGCAATCTTTTTATAAAGGAATATTCATTAACAGTAGTGTAAAGTCCAAGGTCTGATTTACATGCTTGAAGAGGTTCTGCCTAGGGGTACAGTTTAGGGATGATATGTTAAAAAAAACAAACAACTTGAATGTATGGAAGGTTGATAAACTTAATGCCTTGATCTTTGGAGGATAAAGTGGAAGGTAGTTTACTATGATGCAAGTGATGGGTAAAAGATTGAAAAACTGGTGTTTTATTGTTTTAAGAGGGATTTATTTGTAGCTGTGTGTTTTTAAGTGAAGGCCACATATAATTGTTTTGGTAATGCTTTGTTGGTCCTGTCTGAGTAGGATTGAGTGAAGTTGAGTGGAATTATGGGTAGCATTTTGAAGTGTTGCTAACAGATGTTGCTGATTGCATGTACTTTGCCCTGTCAGGGATAAATACCTGTGAATGTTTACTGTAGTAGTGGTACTATGAAGCCATCACTCAACAAAGTTTCTGACCAAAATGTGAAAAATACCATCTTAGTTCAGTTATCTGGTATTACCATTGATAAAGGAAAAGCAGCCAGATGAGTGGTTAAGAAAACAAACCAGCTTTGTAATGAATCTTTAAATTAGCACTCTTATAATTAGTCTGTACTCCTTCATTGGTGATATGAAAAGGACACGGTATGTTATACTCTGTTAATGAGATTGTCGTAACCTTCATTTCAGTATATGGATGCTCTCTGTTTAAAATGAAGAGAAACATTTGATCTTTTGTTATAGGTCAGCTTTACTTGTTTGAACGAAATCAACTTCTGGGTTTGCATTCAGTCTGTTAACATCATGCATAACTGTAGACTGACTTATTCAACTCATGGTGACCAGGTTTATTAGGCACAGGTGCCAGATTCACTAAAACATGCATAAAGACTTGTGCAAGTCAAAATCAAACTGCTCAGATTCTTTCTCAATGGTATTCAGAAACCAGTGATAGATACACAACACAACCACAATAAATGCACATGAGCCAATCATGTATGATTTGTGCATCTTGTTTTGTGACATCTTAAACCAATTGCATTGATATTTATCATGTAATGGAAACAACGTAATGGTCTTGGATTCTTACACGTGCAGCCCCATGCTGTGCAAAACAATTTGGTGTACCATGCCTCCTTGTGTGTTTCTATGGCTTTTTGTATGTAAGGGCAGCTGTTAAGTGTGTGAACAGTCACACACAATGTTTCTTCACTTGTTCCTTTGCTAATGCTGACTATAATTTAGCTACTGTATGCTGCGAAAGCTGAATTTTTGCAACTTTTTGTGTTTGAGTATTCTCTGCAAACTCTAGTCACAGGCCATTGCTGAAAGCAAGGGTTGAGATTGCTGGCAGGGTGTTGCCATGGATACTGAAATCTCTGTTTCCAATATTCCAACAAGCATCTAAGGTTTACATCATTTAGACTATATTACATATCAGTTTGAAGAATAGTGTTTATGTTCAGATTCAGGGTTCTTATGGCCCTTGAAAGCAGAGCCCAAATGGTTTTGTAGTTTTGTGATAATGGAAACTTGAATTTTACTGAGAAGTATTTATAGCTCAGAGAAAATGAAAAATTTTCCATATGACTAAAATACTAAAAAAAAAAGAGTTCTTTTCCAACTTGTCACATGGAAACTTTATGATGGCTTCCTGTAAGGCAATCAAAAACCTTAGAATATTCTGCAGAAATTGACTGCAGAGCTGTTTCATGTGTCTTTGTGATGAAGAGGGTGCTTTACTCGGAAACTTCCTGATGATGTTGTTGAGACTGCAAATGGCAAAGAATACAAGAACAGAATGAAAAGATCGGCTGGCCTTTGACGTTTCTTAGTATGTGAACCAAAAGCCGGACTTTATGTTGGGTTGAAAAGTGTTTCTGGATGATGGAGGGTGGATAGTGGAAAATGTAATAACTTTTGATTAAACTTTATAAAGAGTCTGTCAGGTGTTCCTGTTTGTTGACTGGCTGGAGTGTTTTTCAGCGTTTGCACACCCACGGTATGTAATAGGATGATGAGGAACCTCAATCAGAGTAAAGTAACTACTCAGGATGCAGAATTGTTATTAAAGTTTTCAAGGAATGAAGGAGAGTGGGAACTGGTAAATAAGAATTAGAGTTAATAAACAGTTCACTCTGGCTTTGTTAAAATTTCAGAACCATTGCCTGTGAGAAAATATAAATTAATTGGTCGTCAAAAGCGGTTAATATATGAACAATGACTCTTAGGCAGTGAAGATTGGAGGGTGGAAGTCCAGTATGCTTCAAAATGAAGTGATGTGTAATGAGAATTCTCTTTAATTTGCATACCCAATATGAGCTTCCTCCCCTCAGAATTATATTTGCCTTTTTTGAAGTAAATGTAGATTGTACATTTATTTTATCACCATTATATGTTTTGATGTCACACGAAATAAGGCTTCCTGCACATTTTGTAAGGTTGTGATACCATTAACCTTCAGTATATGTATCATACACATTTAACATTGAAAAATCAATGTGTAACTCTGTGGGTATGAGGATAATTGTCCAAAAGTCAGGAGATGTACAACTAGTATAATGGCAAAGTGGTCTAAAGAATGTGACTTGCTTTATAAAATTGACCATTGTATTCATTGGTGCTAGTAAGCAGTTGGTTAATTCCGGTGGTACAGACCATCTGAAACTATAAATATGTTCAAAGCACTGTAAGTCTTTGTAAAACTAGAAAGAGAATTATTTTGCTGATCCATCTAGTTCTTCTTAATATTTTTTTTATTAAAGTTTTTGAAATGGCTTAGTATTGGTTGCAGGGGGGAAGGGCACTGGTAGCCCCTTTATCACAAGTAACACAGGGTAAGTTTGTAGTATTGTGTATGATGGTTTGTTCCATCAATTTACTTGTTACTGATTTGTATTCATTATGGTCTCGCAGGTTTTCCTTCTTGAGTGCTTGGTATTGTCCTATTGATAGACTAATCAGATTTTGCTTATCCGTACAGTACCACAAAGAGATTTTGTATAATAAGTTTGCTGTGGATTGGTGTTCACCATGGGCATCTTTGGGAAAAGTCAACCCATAATACTTCTATGGTCAACATATCTGGCACATTCACTTTCCATCATGAAATATGAAATTAATACAAAAACACACTTTTGCACCCCTTATACTTTTGTACATTCCCTAACACTGGTCCCATACCCGCACACCCTTTGCAGAGAAGATTCATATAGTCAGTGCTGCAATAAGAGCATACATGTTCTTCATACAAAGTGTCATATAAGCAAAAACCTTAATTACGATAGGCAATCATCAACATTTTTATTTTGAAATACCAGTCACATTAATTGAAAAGAGAAGTTTAGGCATAATTATGGTTTTGATATGTTATAGAAGCACTTAATCTGATCACTCTGCTGAATGTTTCATTCAAATGGATTCGTTGTTCTCGAGAAATAAACAGATGAAATTATCACATTTTTAACCCAAACTGAATTTGACGGAAGCACCAGTTGTATCATAACCCCACATGAACCAGCACTATTTCTTTCTCCAAAGTTTACAACCAATTTTCTCCTCCATAATCTCATATTTTTTTAATGTAAATGCATGAGAGTTGCAGGAATTTTATAAAGTTTATATTCCCCATGGGAAGCTGGTATCCATATCAATGTCAAGGTCAAAACAGTAGCTTGAAATACAAGGAAAACATAGCATTGTTCATCAATGTAAGGAGTTGGCGTTGCTCCAGCTTGCTTCAAGTTCACTTCACATTTCGGGATTTACTCATAGGAATGGAATGAAAATTTCACCATGAATGAATATTTAGGTTTAATTCCTCTTTTACATACTAAATATTGTCTTTTGCTTATACCCTTTCTTTCAATCATTCTGCTTTGCAGCAGTTAGTCCATCCCATATTTCAATGAGTCTAGTATCATAGAGACAAACGGGTGAGGTGTATGAGAAGAGGTGTATTATAATCAAAATCTTCAACTTTGGCCAATTTATTGTCAAAATACTTTGTGGGGTCAAGAAAATTAAAAAGATGGATTTCATTAATTCAACCCTGCAAGACAGAATTTTCCTCTAAAAATGGGAGGGGGAGACGTGTTATGCGGTAGCAACTGATGTGATTCTCTTCCTTTCAATGATTACATGAGTCATAATAATTTTTCTCTCTCCATCCAGCAAGCACACCCCCTCCATGTCTCAATGATTCAAATAACTTTGACACAAGCAGGTGAATTAAAATCATGATTTTCAACTTTACATAAAGTTTGTACACAAAGTTTTTATTGGGAGAGGGGTTCAGAACATTATCTTTACCTATTTAACAAAATTAATTTCATTTCCATTGTGGGTTGCAAAGTTTGCTCCTTCTGGGGAGAATTATGTTATGTGATGGAACTCTGGTGGCCCTGTGGCCCTCTCCCATTCATCCACATTCATTGGGGGCATAACTGAGAGCAAATCAGAGGTTTCATAATACCAGGTATTGTTTTTTCTGAAAAGTGCTTTCTGGATGCAGAGCTTAAAGGATAGCCCATAGAAAATATGGACTGAAAAGTCAATGTACACCAGGTATTACGTAATGGTACATTCCATGGATACATCTAAGCTCAAGTAAGGTACCAGGCTTTGGAAAGTGTTGCCATTATTTTATTCCGAGTTAGTCTTGTGTACTCAAGTCATTTTATACCTTGGTCGTGTATCTACCTTGTTTAGTCTGTCATTCTGTACTACATGGGACATTGTTCCTCTGTACAATTTAGCTTCTTGCCATTTGAATCACCTTGTAAAAAGAGGTTGCTTGCTGAGAAGGAAGGGTAGATGGGGAAGGGGGTTAACGATGGGGGGGGGGGGGTTGGAGGAGAGACAAGCACAAAGTACAGTAGTTCCTCGTTTAACCACGGCGAAAGTAATTCTTGTCACTACTCTTGAGTGGTATACTTCTTTAATTATCTTGTCTACACTAACTATGTAATACTTAATATATGTTAAGTAAGGTTTCTGAGGTTAGAAGGAACTACACTACAGGCTGTGGTGAAATCCGTCACAAACATTGTCATATTGCTAAGTGAACATGCTGTATGTGCTCAATTTATTCGTTACATAAACCGTTTTATTCCAAACATATTGTTAATTATTGGTAAGTTAATAACGAAAATATGAGACTGTTTGTTCACATCATAGTTATTGTGAGGTAAATTTCCCTTTTGCAAGTTGTCTTGGCTGAAATAATGTGAAATATGACGTGTGTTGATGAATGTGGGGAAACTTACCTGCTTCGTTAATGGAGTGATCTCACAAATTTCATTTTATGAATGTATTTTGACTGACTAATGGGCAGATTTATTGAGTTAAACCATTTGTTGTGAGGTATAGATAGAAACTAATATTTCCATTATTGCCGTCAATGATGCTACTGCCTCACATAGACCTATGAAATTGCTTGTTTCCTTTTTATCATTCATGGAATTCGTGATATTCAATAACACCACGAAATTTACCCGTTGTTTTAACTGAAGAAAAAATTAAGCTTGCATCTTGTGCTGTTACTTCATCCCTTCAAACTACTGGTTGCTTTTAAAGTTTTGCGGTTTCTATCAACATTGAACATGCTGACGTCGCCCCGTCCTTTTCACAGAACATTTGCTGGCCTTTAGATTTATGAGCAAAAACGGGCATGTATGCAATCAATTATTAGTTTGGAGTGTGAACAGATATGATGAAAACAAGAAGTTAAAAATTACCATGGTATATTTTATAAAAACCATTTAATCATTGCCAAATTGTGAATCATCTGCGTGTTATGGTGGTAGAGATAATTGAAAGATAGATGTATTTTAAGCGAAATTGTCAAGCGCAACTGACTTGATTAGTTTGTATTCTGGACAGATTCCTTCTTTTGGTTGTCAATTGATGTCAATATGTCAGCACGCTTGTTTAGTGTATGTACAGTATGTATGCATAATACATTAAAAAAAAAAGAAAAATATGATCACGTTTGAATGCAATTTCTTTGTCCTGTTCTACGGTCTTTAAAATTTATAAGAAAGAGTGATGTTGACCTTTACAAGTATCCATAATGTTACATGAGAAACAAGAATTTGGAGACCTTTTTTTGGACGGACTAGGAGTCTACTGCTGTGTTAAGTGAGCATGAAAACTTTCGACACCACCTTTGAACATTAGTGACCTTTTCATTTTAGGCAATGACCCAGGAAAAGGACGGAGATGGACTCAATATATCTAAGATAAACACGTTTAGCATTAGCGGGCAACTTTATGTTTGTCGGTGAAACCACACTATTTGCAAACCGAAGGGGAAGATTGCAGTAACCTCAATATTTTGACTGGGTGTCCTACAACTGTATTTTTCATGTTCAACTTGTGCTACATAGTTTGTAACTGTTTGACCTCACGTTATCGATATCCTCTGATTTTGGTTTGCCGTAGTTACAATTACATAGGCTATGATCGGTTCGATTGTGAGCAGAAATAGGCCCTTATTAAGTGTTTCATTGACTATGGGCCTGCAAAGGCTTGAAGGAAAAAAGTCCTTGACACTTGAAGATCGTATCGGTCCGCATTTTTTATAAGTCTGTCACTGTTTTGTTCGTAGGCCCTTTACATTGTGCCAGATCTTTTAAAAGGAAAACCTTCCTCGAGCAAGAAAAGGGTATAAAGATATAACACACATGTGACTGTTGTTGTTTATGCTTTGCGTACCAGTTACTATAGACCTTATGCATATGATGTCACAGAGCAGAAAGTGCTCCCTCATTTGGAGGAAAAGCGCGTATCGTTGCAAGTCACAGCAACAAATGCAGACAGCTGATTTGTCAACCAATCATATACGCGCGTAATTCAACTACCAGACTACACGTGCGAACGAATCCACTCCGTGTGCTTCATTGATTTCCTCCAAATTGACGTCAGTGTGACGTCAATGCAGAAGGTCTATTGTATGTCTCTGAGAAATACGTGGTCATGAGAATGTCATGATCACAGTGGACAGTGGAAACCCGGGTATCAGTTTCTACATCTAGGGCCGGATTTACCTTTCTGGAGGTCACGAGCCACGCTTAAATTAAGGCGCCCCAAAATCTCCACAAGACAGCCATGCATGTTCACTTTACTTGCCGAAGTCACGCATGAGAGCAAAAGTGGTTTTCCGTGGAGCTCTAGAAAAGCCTACGTCAAATCGGTCGGACACATTTATATGTGTATTTAATGGTGAACAGATGATGCAGGCGGTTGTGGGGGGTTCGGAAAAGTGACTTCACTCCATCTGAATAGAACTTGAAGAGTAGCATGTACTTAGTTAAAAACAAAATCAACAAAAAGCGTGCTATTTTTTAACGAATATCATAATATATTCGTAATCTTTACAATGTACCAAACAATTCCGTTCGTTTTAATCATGTTACTGTATTCAGTATGACCCAACCATTGTATTTGTGGGCCGCGAAAGTGCATTTTGATTTTTGTCAGTTCATTTAGTTTTCCTTTTCTTTTATTCCGTATAATTTATTTCTACTTTTTAGAACCTTAAAATCTGGGATCTCTTGGCCCAGGCCAGCGTGGCACAAGTGGTACATCCGTCGATGCCTGCATCCCCTTCAAGTTGCCCATACTGCTTCTTACTAGCTTCGACTTTACATTCATAACTATGGGTGCTAGCTATAGCTCAATCTGACTTTGTAAAAAGTGAAATAGGGTCATTCATAGCACATAAAGAAGAATAATGAGGTCTGCTAAGGAAAGCAATGTTAGGCGCCTGAGATGTGAAAGAAAAAAATGTGATTTCAATTCATAGAAGCTTCTAAGTAGCTTGGTTTAGATCAAACAGCCAACCCCAAATTACTCGTGATTGTAACGGTAAACGAACTTTTGGAAGAACGTACTGTCTCTCTTATAAAATGGTTTTCATATCTCGTAAATTTTCCATCAGGGAAGATAATCAAGTGAGTAATGTGTAAATTTCTTGATTAATAGTGCGCCCTCAATTATGTTTACACTGCCATACTAGTCGACCAGTCACAATGATGGTTAAGGAACGTAAGAAATTGAACACGAATTCCAGGGAACTGGCCCCTTTATTTGTTGACAAGATCGACCAAGTAACATATTTTAAACTCGATGAAGTGCGACAAGCCGATAGATCACTGTGAGCGGTTTCCAAGTTGCCTTTGCGTACATAACTACCAGTTTAAAGGCTGTTAGCCGAACCACTCCACTGCTGCCCGAGAACCCGGCCTCGCGCACATTCGTGTATAATCACAATGTAACAATTGAGAATGTAAAGAAGGCTCAATCGCTGTCGTAAACCGATATTCGATGCCCGTAATAAATCAATAAATCCTAGATTAAAATCTGACGAAATAGGAAAAATATTAGTGGACAAACAAAATGCTTAATTCGTCCCTGGTAGTTTAATACTTCGGTGAGAGAACAGAGGTCTGCTTACCCTGAAGGAGCAAGATTTGAATTTCAAAGAGGACTGCTCATCACTAGAGTACATTCAGAAATGTTTAACTCTTGAGAAAACGTAAATTAAATGTAGAGATGTACATTGATTGTATTGACGTATGGTAAAATACCCTCTGGTCACTGGCGGAAATTCTTGCGAAAACCCGAAAAAGATCGAGTCGATAGGGAGGGTCTTAGGGTTGTAGGCCTAAAATTTAGGAAAGAACACTTTGTCCGCAGCGGATAATAATGAAAGAAAAGAGATTTGTGGAAAGAGGTATTGGCCATGGACCGACAGCCATAGATGACGTGGCTAGAACACGCGCTTTAAACTTGGACACAGTGTGAGGTATACGTTAGAACCTGCAAAATTGTTCGCAGAGAAGAAGCACTTAACTCTTTTTATCTGTATTCACCGTGTTATGAGGAAATCTAATGAAGGAAGTGAACAGCGTACAGATGAACAAAGGGATAGGGACTCGAAACTTCTTTTGGAGAGGGAGGTGGGGAGGGGGGTGTGACACGAGCAGCAGATTCTGCCATGGCTTAAGTTACTTAGACAAGTACATTACGATCAACATGCAGGAAACGATTTGATTTTTTTTTGTTCTATGTGATTATATTTTAGCATTTAATTAACATTTTCTTGGAGGGTAGTGCATGCATTTGCGGAACACTTGTTCTTAAAGCCACTCTAACCTCACCCCAGACAGTAACAATTCTCCTTACCAGTTACCTTATAGCTCCTCCTCCAATTCAAACTGAACCTCGTGTAATATTACACCTCTTAGCAAGAGCAACAGCTTGCCTGCACTGTCATCGGCTTAAAAGGGCTAAATCGGCTTAGAAACGTCTTTCATCGGCTTAAAAGGGCTAAATCAAACAGTGTGTGAGCTAAATTGGGAACACAGCTGACTGTACAGTACATTCCATTGTTGACCAACCAGAGTGAAACTGTATTGTTTGAATGAATGTCAATCAAAGTGCAGTTATCAACTGTATTTGGAACTCTGGGGATATTCCTAAATTTGTTTGGTCAGATAGTTGGAAGTAACTCCCTGTTTGGGGGATGCCATATTCCCTTTTTAATCAGTAATTTCAAACATGTGGTGGCCGGAAGTATGCTTCCGCCCCCTCAAATCAAGGACGAGTTACCTTTATTTGAAGTTATTTCTCCCCTTTGTAAAAAAAAGGAAAACTATGTAATACTTTTCCTGAAAATTTGCCAAATATATGTTGCACCAAATAGCATGAAAGGACCCTAAAATATTTAAAAAAGTTCCACAAGGTAGGGGACCCTCTCCGCTTAGCCCCTCCCCAGGACGGGGGTCCGAAACAGCGTTTAGCCGCTCACCCCACCGGTCCGAAACAGCGTTTTCCCACCCTGAGTCTAGAACAGCTTCCTACGCGTAGGCCCTATGTTCTAAATATCCCTTGATAACTGGCTACCCAAGCTATGGTCTGTGAAAGGAGATATATAAAGTGTATAGCTGTGAAGGGCATGTTGCACCATAAAAAACAGCTAGTTTTGATTCATAAGTTTCAAAATTTAACATCTCGTTGATCTTTTTGTAAATGATATTTTAAACTAAAGGTATGCGGACTCGTGGTCAGCATACTCATAGGATCAGCATGCTCATATTAGCATTAAAAAGTGAAACAAGACTTGTGAAATATTTGGAAGGTCATGATCATTTTTCTTTTTTTTTTTTTTAAGGGGGGGGGTATTTGCCATAGAATTAAGGTTGGCGCCAGGATTTACTCAACGTGGAACAGCTCCAAAACCGGGTGGGGGGGGGGTTCCTCCAGGCTTTGACAGTCCACGCAGGGGATGCTGTTCTGGGCGTAAGGTAAACTTGAACGTTCCCCGAGTCCCATATTGAGGAGCCTTTTTTATTATGCATGGTGGTTCAGATACACTTTTATAACACCTTGCATTTCAAATACCTTACACTGCAGGAAACCTTACTCATTCTTCGTCGAACAAGCATGCTTCCGTAATGGTGCCCCGACAAGGGAGATGGAGTCAGTAAAAGATTTGGATGATTTTGAGGGGAGTATATCGACGGGAGTGGATGAAAAAAAAGAGGAAAAAGGGAACGGAGAGTCAGGAATAGAAGGAAGGAAATTGTATAGAACACCTCTAAATTTCAAGGAATATTATGTAGAATTTGCAAGTTGTATAGAGGTTGGTACTGACTACGTGTTTGCCGAAAGACTTTGTTTTAGAATTGTAAAGCGGGCAGAGCGCCGTGCAGGGTTCAAGGATACACCAAGCTGGAGCACACTGCACCGACCCGACTGCGAATGGACTGATTACTAGTTGAGTTGTGGTCGGACTGGTGCAGTATCATGGACCAGATTTTGGTCCCGACCTGAATGTGATTCGACGGTCGGTCATCAGCATGACCAAGTCCGGCTTATGAAACGTGTTTGATATTCGTCGTGGAGTCGGGGAAAGTTGAGTTGCAGTTGAATCGGGTCGTGGCAGTGTGCGGTTGTCACCGACCCGACTGGTGTCCGATTCTTTTGGATAGCCAATAAAAAAGCGTTGCAAAATCAGGTGAAAGTTGTGAAAGTCAAAATGGCCTCCCCATATGGATGCGGTAATCAAAGTGAGTGTATCAAGTAGCAGTCGGGTCACCGCAATTTGGGCAAACTTACAATCCGACTGCGACCAAACTTTTTCACAATTGGCTAGCCAAGACGAGTATTCCGGAAGGAAATGCATGCGGTCGCAGTCGGGTTAGTGCAGTCTGCGCCGGCCGCTTGATCTTTTCCCAGGACGAATGGGGGCAATTTCATTTCTTTACCTTAACCCTAATCCTATACCTGAGCATCATTTTCATGAATTCAATGGAAATTTTCGAAAATCGCCCCACTCGTTCTGGGAAATAATTCCAAGAGGCGGCCATATGTAGAAATTTCTCACTGAAAGGCAATACATAGTAACTGCATGGAGCGACTGGCATCTAAGTGGAAGTAACTCTTTCCAGCCGTCTGATATACGTGCGAATGGGTTCCTGATTCATTTCTGTAGGCTACCGTTCGACAAATATAAGAGAACAACTTTGCGATTGTGAGTGGAATTTCCCATCATTACAAAAACTGTGGTAGCTGTGTATCTCATGGTATACTGCATAGTCAGAAGGTTTCTCGTAAGGCCTGTATACACGAGCAACATTTACAAAACATTCCTAAAACATTTCCAAAACATCCACTGGCAACAAATCCAAAACAT
>WURT03413736.1:0-22948 GCA_009936505.3 Holothuria glaberrima
TAAAGTATCAGTCCCACGAGCTGTAACTCGATGGGAGCAGGATTATCCTTGCTTTGATTATGACTGGAATAGTATTTCCTCTCTACCTTTTATATCCGTTAGAAACCCGAAAGTGCAGTATCTTCAGTTTCGTTTCCTGCATAGAATACTACGCACAAATACTTATCTCCATAAGCTCCATCAGAGTGATACAAAACTTTGTTCTTTTTGCAAGGAGGAAGATGAAACATTGACACATTTATTCTGGTCTTGTCGCCATATTCAAAGTTTCTGGTCAAATTTATCTCACAAATGTTTAAAAAAGAACTTTGATTTCTCTCTCTTCGTGATTTGCTTTGGTTTTTTAGACATTCCTGCTCATCCTATCAATTTCTTCATATTTCATGTCAAGAACTTTATTTTCTCTAGTAAGCTAAATAGCCAAATACCTGATCCGGTTGTTTTTATTTACAAACTCAAATTCCTATTGGAGGTAGAATATAGTATACTTAGAAAACAAAATAAAAACAATATGATCTCCTTATGTGAGGAAACATTTAAGCTTTTGCTATAAGCTATACATCTTAACTTATTTTAGAAGATTCCGTGATGATTTATTGTTGGGTTTGCATTCTGGATGATTACAATTTTTGGTATAACTCTACTGTTTGCAAAGCCTGCCGTCTTCTACTAGTGAAGGGATGAACTATCTATTGATGTACATATGATTTAACTAATTTCAGGGCAAGTGATAGTACAGAGATGTAATTTATGCTACTGTATCCAAGTTTTTTTAAAGCAATAGTAAAAGGAAACTGAATAAGTAATAAGTAAAGAAAGAATGATTGAAAAATTCTGTATATACGTTGATTAACATGTTTGTAAATACTGTAAATATCGAAGTCAGACGATGAAAAAAGAAATGGAGGATCAAAAAAAAAATATATATATATATAAATATATATGTGTGTGTGTAAGGGTCGTTTTACTTGCAGGTCAAACCCTCGAGAAGCCAAGTTTAAGGTATAGAACCCATGCCTAAATGGTAATATTCATGCAGAGAATGTTATGTAGGAGGCAAACACAGGCTATGCAGGTGATGTAATATGATCTTTGAACAACTAGAAGATTATAGTCATAAGTTCGGCCAGATTATGAGTGAAATTAGGGGTTTTTAGCAATTTCTGTGGTTCTAAAAAGTCTTAACCCAACTTGTCTAATGTGATACTCGGGTTTACATTATTTTGTAAGTGGTAAACACGATGTTCACACATGAACCTAATACTTGGAAGTAGCCCCATGTTCACACTGTGCCATGCTTGGAAATAAAATTTATATCAAAATATAAGAACTCTCACTTGATAACTGCCACTCTCCTGCGGGATGCTGATTGCTGCTTCTCTCCACTCAGTGTTGCTGACACCAGAATCTCCCACATTTTCTTGTAACTGAAGATCACCGCTTACTGAGACAGTCAATGGTGGATTAAGGCGGGTGCCGAGATCGTCACCATAAGCATGATAATAAAATCTCATGGTGCATCGCCCGCCGTCTTTAAACATTGGGTACGTCTTCAACTGAGCGATATTTTGTCTGTCATCTCGTGTCGCTTCCATATAGAGATAATGGCCTATGAGTAAAATGTGAAAAATGTTGCTAGTATCTTATGAGTAATTATTTGCAGAAAGCGGGCATGGCTGCTTTACTTACGGTTCAAGGATAAGTAATGTGCCTAGTAAGCTAAGCACGCAGTTTGTGTATGGTTTCATCAACATGACATGTATAATAAATTATTATAATCTTCTTTCAAATTGACGTAAAATGCATTCTTAATTTTGTTTACCTTGTTAGGGGTCCAAACCTGGTACTCATTCCTTAAACTGCACGGGTGTTGTCTCTACGTGTGTAATTTTCAAAAGAACGAAAGCAGTCTCCTCGGTAGGGTGCAAACTTTACAAAGCGAACTAAGATGTTTCAGCTAGATAACGAAATTAAAACATAACATATATTTGTTATCGAAAATTCCTTACCTGTGATGTTCCCTATGGTATGGTCATTCAGGGGCCCAGTACCAAGGGTAGGTGTTTCACCAGAATGCCAGGTCCAATCGAAATCATCCTCAACTAACTCTTGATAGAAAGTGCAGAGAGGGCCGAACTCACTGTCTTCAAAATTACATGTTGCCGGGATATCTAAAATAGAAAAGTACAAAGTCAATTGTTATTCCTGTTGGCCACAGCGCGAGGTACTAAAACTATTAGTTAGTATAAATACAGGGCCGAATATAAGCATGGACCAGCAGTGCACATGTTCAGAGCCCCACCCCCCCCCCACTAAGATAGTATCCTTTGGGGCAATCGAATGACGCCGTATAACCTAACTCCAGAGGCCCCACCAAAAGGAGCCCCGATGAAGACTATCATAATTTTGGTTCTAGTCAGTTGTGACACCCCTCTTTCTGTATTTATAGATTAGACCTCGAAGCTGTACAGGTGTACGTATAGATCTATTACATCTCTTTTCTAAACAACGCTAAAAGTTCTGAGGGGCCCACATTTCTAAATCTGGCCCTGGGAAAATATGACGATAAATTTTATTTTCATGAAGTCTGTGTCCATGAGTGTAACATCAACTAAATCAGACTTAACCTGTACCCTTGCAGTTTACCTGTACACTTCATGAGCACTAAATATTCTGTTCGAAAATTTCGGCTCACAGTCTTGATATCTGTATAGCCGATAGGATGGCGGAAGAAGGGATTGTTTCATGTTAGGTCATTTTACCTGCATTTATCACGCTGACGTCATCAATAGCGATGTCCGATCGTTCACCTCTGCCCCTGATGCTCTCAAACACAATCTGCAACAAAGAAACACCATACATGACTAATTAAACCTGTACTAAACATTAAGGGTCGTCATCGTCCATTTAGCTATAATTTCTTTATTTAGCCTTACCTATACTTTGTTACTTTCCTGGTGCAATTTTACATTCTCAGGAAACTTTTTAAGAAAAGTCATGTAGGTTATCTTCCATAACAGGGGAAAACATGAAACCACTCGCAAATGGACTTCACTGTGTCATTTTAAGAACATCATTTACACAGTTGTGGTTATCTCCTTGGTAGTATAGTGGCTGACCATTTTCAAGCCACTACCAGAGTCCTTCGGTGGGTATATACAACTTGTAGGATAAATTTACTGAAATAAATGTTTTAACCATCGACTTAGTATCTTTCGGAGGATGTTAGCATGTAAGATTTAAAATCGGACACTCTCTCAAATCTGTAATGTCGATAATTGACTTAAGAGTGACTTCCATGATGAATAAGTCTTCAGCTCCAGGTTCTCTCTCTCTCATTTTGAGCATAGAACTCTTTAAGGGGCTATATCCGGATTAAGAAGGCATTTGTACCATCAGCCATGTAAATAATTACAAAATATCACTCCACTCCTTTCCCTACGTCATCCTTCGCAAAATCTAACCACATGTATAATATCAATATGAGGTATGCTGGATTTCATTGACTTCATCACTGTCCCCGAATGTCTGTTCATCTCTCGAAATGTATACCTTTAATCGGAAGTATGTGGGATATCGTTCACTTAATGCTCTTCACCCGATACTCTGTCCACAAACCCGTAGCCGGGACTCGAGGGGCAGGGACGGCGCCTTTTTGAAATATTTCGGACTCTTGAAAATTAAAAAGTAGGATTAGTTTCATGCATTTTATACAATCTCCGCCCCACCCCCCCCCCTCTTAAATATTTCTACCCATGACAGCTTTTTTACGCCCTTCAGTACCTTGTTTGGCTAGGGCCTTTCTCGTTCCCTAACGACATGAATAACTAGATGTCGTTCACTTCAACACTCTCGTCACCAATACCAATCTACGTTTCCAGTTCCTTTCTTAGATATATACCTTATACTCTTCAACCGTAGTGATAAGGAGTTTAGCTTCCACCCAGTCTCTGATACCATTCTGTACCCCACTAGTCGACCAAATTGGGGTGGGGTTGATGACCCCACTGTACATCAGGTATACATTCAATGTGCCCATCTCCAGGGGATTCGCACTCCACATACTGAACCAGAAGGTTAAGAGTGATGTAGGTGTACCGGTCGAGCCTTCAATAGGAGGGGTCATGACCCGGGCCACAGAGTCAACCTTGCCGTCAGAAGCATCCGCGTACATAAACGTTCCAACTGTGAAAAGTGATCGGTAAAATAGTTATTACAATGAAAAGTGTTATTTTAGATGTCTTGTTTGTATAATCACTTACCCATTTTTTAAATAATTAGAATTTTTCTAGGTCCCTATGAATTTACTGTTTACACAGTAGTGATACGCTATAGCTGAGGTTCTTATCCGGCCTGCGATGCAAATTATCATAGAAAATATGAAGCGTCAAAGAAGAAAATAGCCTGTCATGATCATCAATCCATTTCGAAATGTTTCCTTACGTTGCTCAACTTTTGCAATGTAAAATAGAGAAAACACATCTAAATCGTCTTCCAAATGCCATTTTATCAGCCAATTTCTCGTGTAGCCATTGATTTTTGTTTTTATTACTTCTTATAGGACAACTTGAATGGAACTACTGTCTAAAGTTTCCATGCAACTCCTGGCATCCTTTCTCGTCACCCACATGCCCATAAATATTCAGATAGTCCGAGTGAGTCCATCATGAAAAATAAATGGTCAGTTTGTAAGTTTTTTACTCTAATATTTCCTAGTGTACTACATTGCATTTTGGAGAGAAATGCTTTAATTTAAATATCCATAATTTTCTCAAAACACCAGAGCTCTGAGACATTCCTTCCCCCAACCCTAGCTTTGCCCCTGAACACCACCCTTTCTGAGTAAACGATGGGAGGAGTTTCATAGCCCTTTTGACAGTCGGACTATTCCAACCAGACCTGTCCGCCCTCAGGAAGAATCTAGGCTAACCGTCTTTCTTTGGCCCGCACTTTTTCCTGGTGAACTATGTAAACACACAGGCCTATACAGAATCCCTGCCTTGTAGCCTGGTAAGAACTTTACGTATAAATGTCACAAGCAAGAACTGGCTATTAAATTAGTTACAATGCATCTTGTTACTTATCTTATTTCCTTCCTAAAGATCTACTCAAGGTATAAACTGCAAAAATCTATAACTGTCAATTGTTAATTGTTAATCGTAGCAATAGCAAGTTCCAAAGTTTTTTTTTTTTTTTTTTTTTTTTTTTGTTTCTTGACAATTAGCTGTTCATTCTTTTTAACTTTATACTTTCAAAATGATCTATATTGTTCTTGTGCAGTGACAGCAGTTGACTGCAACCTAGTGGTAGTTATTTCTTTGTTCCGAATTTCTAAATTTCAATTAGCCTGCGACAATAACCACAAGTATAAGCAAAATATCCTTAGTCGTTTCGAAGTGCTTTGAAGTACTGCGCGCGAGGTTGATTTGTGCTACAGATTGTACTTTGGTTGATATGTGACAATTATTAACTTTTCATAAAGTGAACCAATTTGTTTATAGATACTCCTCCAATCGTTATCAGATCAATAGCAATGGAGTTCTTATCTATATCTCTTTAATTATAAGGAGTGTATTATAGACTGACAGAGAACGTCTTTTAATTGTAAGCGATATCTCATAATAAAACAGTTATATGTGGGGACGAACTTGCTCGTCTTAGAACAGAAGAAACGATATCTGAAATTGACTCAGATTGCTATAGCTTTTGTATTCTCAGTATACACATTCTGATTAAACTGTGTAAAACAAGTCTTTTCTGTAAATGTTTCTTTTTGGAGAAAAGTGGAGGTGGCTGAGGTTTTCGAGAAATGTCAAAGTGGGGATAATTAATTTATTCTATCACCGGCAATTTGAAATAATAAGTCGTAAATAAGCACTTTTGACGAAAATTACTCAGATAGCCTACTTGAGTTTAATGTAAAATGAACTCGAGTTTAATTTAAAAGAAATGTCATCACAGTCTGGTACCTATAAAAAAAAGTTACCCAATCAAGACGTATATAGACCACAATGTAAAAAGTAGCCTTAACACCATTATTTCAGTTGGCTTTCACTCGAGTAAGCAGGATTTTTGTTTGGAGGGGTTTAACTGCAGGGCCTGATCGCCGGCCTGGGGAAGGATCTAAGGGGAGGGGTTCCCCTTCCCCTTTGAGAATTTTTTGAATATTTAAGAAACCCTCAGATGCAATCTAGGGCAGATTTAGCATCATTTGAAGTCAATATTTTTGTTCCATTTCAAAAATTATAAAAATATTTTTTTCAGAATTCGATTGGGGGCCATGCCCCCTGCCCCCTGCCCCCTGGCTACGCCAATGTTGGCTTTCACAGGTGGTAACAGACAACTCATAAAAGTGTAAGTTAGAACGTAAACACATTACCATTGGTCTAAGTTACTTACCCACGAGGAAGTTTAATATTAGTACTATTAGGGTTTTGGTATGTTTTCATTTAATCTTAAACAAGTTTTACTTCTGTTTTCAAAGATCAAAAGGCTACCGAGTTCTTTGCCTAAGTCACTATTATGGTAAGGGTGTGTGTTGCTTCTTCCTTACTTCCTTGTAAGATGACCTTTTAATGAATTTGCAAGAAATTACTGTTCGCGGAAACAAAAAAATCAGCCAAAATGTAAGAAAATTGATGGATTTTGTCGAAAGTCGTCAACTTAAAACAAACGAAATGAATTCCATGAAGCATCAGCAATCTTTAAATCATGCCTGCAACTAGACCTACATATGTTTACAACAATATACTCTCTAACAACACTTGGGTCAGGAAGGAACTGAAACAACATTTTGGTTCAAAATTCCAACCCAATTTGGGTCAAATGAAACCTTATTTGGGTCATTATTTGACCTAATAATTTTGGTCGGTTCCTCCTGACCTCTTTTTGGTCAAAGTAACCCGTGTTTTAAAGTGTAAGCTGAGTATAATAACGCACGTCCTGTGGTATGATCCCCGAGTGGGCCGGTTAAGATGCTCCCAGTGACGAGGCGCCGTCTTCTCCAATCATAGTCATCTGTCTCGTCATTCATATACTCACAATCATCCGTCTCAAAGTCACACATGTGAGTGATGTCGGCAGACACTAAATGTAAGGAAGATGATACTTTATATAAGTTATGACAATATTATTTATCAGAAACGACTTTAACAAGTTGTAAGTTTATAAATCACGAGTAGTGAACTTTGATATCTGCCTATCTTAAATTTAAAACGGGTCATGTTAGAGGAAATGGGAACAGGGCTCGATTTAAGCATGGGCTGGCAAGGCACGTGCCCAGGGTCCCCCACAAAAGGGGCTTCCACAAAATTATATTATTTATGTTTTGGGTAGAGTATTCCAGATTTAATCCAGAGGTAGCCACCTCACGAAACAGAGAGAATCCCACATTGAAGATTACCGTATTCTTGGCTGTCTCGCATAATTATAAGGCTACAATAAGGATCGAATTATAATCGAAGGGGAACCCACATTAGTTAGGGTCCAGAAAAAACCGGCCCTGAATGAGAATGGGGAGGGGAGAAATGAGGGGAGAGTTGAACATAATGTCTAGGTTAAGATAATGAAATCACTATTGTGCTGTGCGTAATTTAAATTAAGGGAAACATGGAACATTAGCATAACTATTAGTTCAATGAAGAGGTGCAGACAATAAATTTACCACCACAAATAATTTCGAGACAACGTTAGAATTTTACAAGAAGCGCTTGCATTCTCTCAATTTAAAGGAAGAATTAAGGCAAAAAAAATACAAATGAAAAGTACGGAGTAGATTTATGCATTCATGTGAATTTTCGTTCCATTCCGTAAGTGTTTATCGAGGTTTTAAGGGATGAGTTTACTAAAATCTAAAGTGAACTTGCAGCAAACAGAAATGACATCATCTCCTCACATTGATGTGGCAATGCTTTGTTTTGTTTGGTTTTCATTATACTATTTTGACGTTGAAATAGATAGAGATGTGGTATGAGCTTCCATGCGGACTGCAAAGCTTAGCAAAATTTTCATGCCTCTAATGTATTCACGTTACAAAAGTAAAAGATTACGGAGAATGTAAAGTAAAAAGGATAGCAATGATTTACGTGAGATTTTAATCTCATATTTGCTAATTTAAATGTATCAATGCATCTTTTGTTTGAAAATAATGGAACTTCGTTTGCTAACATCAAAATGAAATACCACATATGGAATCGAATGGGAATTTCACCAAAGTCCAAGTTAGATTAAGTACCCCTCTAAAATATCGAAACTAAATGTAAGTTAAAATCATTTTAAAAGACATATTTGCGTACATTATATTTCTTTCAAGGGCGTGGCCTCGGTGGCTATAATGCGGGAAACCCAGTCGGTAAATTTCCTTTCTTCATATTTTTGTTTCCTTCTAAATCAAACTAGTTAAAGTTATATTACGTTCAGTTTCAAATGATACATCTAAACTCTTTTTTTTTTTTACATTTTTTAATACTTTAGATGTAGTGTAGCTCTTGTCGTCATGGATAGGCATTAAAGCAACTGCAAAGGTCCGTCTCAATTTTTTGCGCGCATCAAAGTTCTGAAGCTCTTGTGGACTACACTGGCCAGTCTGTGGTTGCAACGCTCACCGTTATACTGTTTTTCAACTAATTAGGGAGTACAACATACAGAAAGCATTTCAGCATGGGGGCTTTTCAACCAACCCCACCAAGGCTTTGAATATTATCTCCATGCGACCCTTACTGGGGCCCCTAATTTGCTAAAAACCCACCCAGTAAATTGGTGGGTCTACACATACGAAATATGGTCTTTTTTCTTCCCAAATAAAGTTATTTTCGTAGAAGCTAACAATATATCTCATGTGGTCACCTTCTTAACAATCCATTGATGAGAAAAGAACCAGATGGTTGCGATTCCTTTGTCTTCTTGCTTTTCAGTATTTTTAATACTTGTCTCAGCATAGAAAAACTACGTTACATACAGCAATGTCGTCATTTATCCGATGAAAAAATAGCCTTCCTAGTCTCCTTCCACTTATACCGTCCTAAAGTTTGCTGGCTTCAGGCCATATAGTCTACATACGTCATACAGAATATTATACCGGAAGAACAAACTTGATAAAAATATCACATACGCTAGATACCGGTATGGCTTAATTAACTTACCAGCTTGAAGAAAGAGGAAAATCCAAGCTAAATGTAATAGCTGCTTCATCTTGAGAATTGTTACCAAGTTTTGTGGGAAGAAATTATTCCGTACACCTTACATCAAGTACTAAGATGCATCCAGACTACTGAAGGTAACACACTGAATTGTCACAAAACAGAAGCACTTGTTAACCTTTGTACTTTTTTGTCTATTTTCAAATATCAATGGCTAATGAGACTGATTAGAGGTCCTTAGAACAGACTTATCAGCTGATTAACGTGTGTTAACTAAGGATTATGATCAAAGGTCTGGTTGGTGTGAAATACTACCGTGCCCCCAAACTGCGCTTTGTAAACACCAATGCCCATTACAGGTTCGTAATTATTACAATAAAAACAGATATGTTTGACAAAGAAGTCTTCCAAACAAGCCTGTCAATGTAGGACCCGACTGAACTTAAGGGTGCAGCTAAGAATCGGGCTCTCTGATTTCGTTCAGCATGTGATACCATTTTCTTAACCTCTATTACCGATCGGCAATAGATATGACATTATGTAAATATGTCAGTCCAGTGTAACTTGATTAGTCTCTCTGCAGCCCATTCTTGTTTAATATGAAGTGTTTTCAAAAGCTACCGAGGCACACCAGAGAGTAGCTTGCAACCTCGGCGAACTGAATGAGCACTGATACAATCAAGTTTTAGAAACAATGCCGACCTATTAAACCTATGTTTTCTTTAGTTGTCAAAGTAACCACAGTGGCTGAAAGAAACGTATATGATATCATTAACACCCGGTGACTTGTGCACCGCGTGAACTTCTGATTTTATTTTATTGAAGGCAGTCTCACCAACGTAACTTTGGAGCATTAGTTTTACCTAGTGGCTCCACCAGGATTTTAAAGGTGGGAGGGGGGTTAAGTTGGGGGAAAGCCAAAATTGGGGGAGGCAAAATACCATGGGTGCTCATTGATCTTTTAAGCTGTAAAGCCTTGTACAGAAACAGACTAGGGGGAGTTGGGGAACAGGTGTTGACGGTGGGGATATGCCGTTCATCACATCCCCTTTGGCCACGCCAATCATTGCACCTACCTATACTCTTCATAAGCGACTGTAAGAAAAATTCTTGGGGTGAGGGTGTTGCAGAATAACTTGAATTCAAGACGCCTCGTACTTAATCCGTATGACCAGTAGCTGAGTTGCTCCGTATAAAAATATATGAAATTTGAAAGATGGAAGGAATGCTGTTTTTCAAATTTAGAAAATATTTATATTCGGCCTATAACATAATATTTTGTGATATGTTATCTCGTTTTGGTTTTTTCTCTCCCCAGCTACCAACACTTGAAACTACTTTTTTTCCAAAGTCCCCTCGACTCTCTGGCGAAGAGCCGAAGGGCAAAAACCAAACGTTTACTCCAGAAGGAGCTCTGGAAATGAACTACGTCCCCAAGGGACGGAAAAATTAAACTGAACATGACCAACCTCCCGATCCTCAGACCTCTACATCATGGATCTGTCATACGTGGTTCCGTTCTTGACTATCTGAAAGAACAGTCGCCAAAAACTGGCAATTCTGTTTAAGTTTTGAAATCATGAACAAGTTATTGCT
This sequence comes from Holothuria glaberrima, assembly GCA_009936505.3. Taxonomy (NCBI): domain Eukaryota; kingdom Metazoa; phylum Echinodermata; class Holothuroidea; order Aspidochirotida; family Holothuriidae; genus Holothuria; species Holothuria glaberrima. Next base: position 10,734 of record WURT03413736.1, read on the forward strand.
TAAAACAGTGAAGTTAAGACCTAATAAAGACACTCAGCCTTTGCCTTAAATAATTTAATAATACCACTACAAATTTCATCAAGACCTTAAATCATGTCTGGGGCATATTTGTAAAGTCTTTCTTCCCCAAAAAAGGAAAAGAAAGAAGTGTTGTTTATGGGTGGGCATCGTTTTTTGGAAATTGAAAGATATTTATGTTCCACAGCTAACTTTAAAATTCATGGAACGCCTCTGTCGGTGACTCTATCCAGTCAACACCCTCCGTTCTTCACAGCAACCGTCTGTTCGTCTAATCATTTCTAAACCAGAGAAAACTTCTTTTCATCGACCCGATTTTTGCCGGAGAAATCTAAAGAAATTTCAAAACTTTCATTCCAACAATGTTAAGTAGGCTACGAGTTCGTAAAGAGCTTTACACTCATTCGCACATTAACTTTCTAGATTTGAAGTACACTTAAATCCTTCAGTGAACATAGTATTTCGGTACCTCCCAGAATGATGCATTATTACAAAAAGTTCTTCACTATTCTGTTCTGCGGGCTGTCCGGATATGTATCATTACTATGTCTTGCTATGATCAAGGACATCGCGAGGAATTAATGTTCTAACATTCATTGTTTAAAACAATATTACCCCAGTCATGCATTCTTCCTGTCTACCAATTCAATCAACTTGCTGTACAGTTCCGAACTGTATAGGTCTGCACTCTGTGTATACAACTGTATACATCAATACCTATGTACATATGCGTAATGTGGCTACTTAATAATTACCATTTGGGCGAGCACGTAGCCAGCTTCACATTTTTAGGGGGCACGTGTTGTGATTGGTTGCCAAATGTTGTGATTTGGGGGGCATAAAATATTCCACCACATTAATTATTATGTAGTTTCAATTTTCATCTGGGGGCAGAAATATTTGGGGCGCATTGCCCCGAAATGCCCCCCCCGTGGCTACGGGCCCGCATTTGGGGCTCTCCATGGGCGTATCCAGGTTTTTCTGTAAGGGGAGGTTTTGACGATGGCTTGTGAAGGAGTGGCCGTCCTGGGCGTGCCCCCTTCCCCTTGAAAAAATTTTGTAACAGGATGGGGTCTATATGCAAAATGGTGCTATCATTTTCCATTTCTCCAGCACGTCACTTTCATACACAAGAAATGACCATTTTTTGTGAAGAAGACTACAGCAAATACATAGGCCTTTTTTCAAACTCTTATCATTCATACCACACCACTATGATTGGAATGGTAAAGTTTGCAAGAATGTTGATCCTTGGGCGATTGGTGATATTAATTTATGATAGGGAAAGGTGTGATCCTCTCAGGACGTGGCTTAGATCAGTGGCGCCACAAGGGTTTGGTGATTGAGCGTACACCACAGAAAGCGTCGTAATGCCACTTCAGTCAGCCGTGGGCGTGGATTATGGGGGACGGGGACGCGTCCCCCTCACTTTTTTCGAAGGGGGGACATTGCCGAAAAGTCCCCGACTTTTTCAAAAATGATGAAAACTAAAACTGTGATTACGAATTAACACTACATATTAAAAGCTAAATTTCGCCCAAATATGGCACCATTTGCCATTTAGATACCTTCCAATTTCATTTTTTCTTCAAAGGGGAGAGGGATACCCCTCCCCTTAGACCTCTCCCCCAGAACAGAGATTCATATATGGTGAAAAGTCTAACAATTTACTGTTCACTCACTTCACGAAGTGTAGTTCTGATATTATACCCAAGGACTGAGTAAAAAATTCACCTAAGTAAGCAAAATGAAAAAAAAAACTTTCTAAAAAAGTAGACATTCTTGGTGATATATTCAATTCAAATTTAGCACCAAATGTAGCACCACTTTGCATCTAGCCCACCTTACGTGAGTAAAAATTTTCCAGAGGGGAGGGGACATCCCCTCCCCTTGGAACCCTCCCAAGGACAGCGATTCTCAAATAGTGAAAAGTTTCCACCCCCCCCCCACTTTTGGAGATGGATCCACGCCCTTGCAGTCAGCCCCCAGTCTGTGTAAAATGTATTTTATAAGCGCCTCGTGTGTTTGTACACAGCAGTGGAGGATCCTTCCTTTGTCACTACATAAAGGTGCTCCCCTGGGGGAGGGTGCATTGAGAAATTTTCGTTAATTTAAGGTGGCTTAATTGTAAAATGGTGCTATCTTTAGGATATATTTGGAACTGATTATATATGGCTGGAAAATGTCCATAACGGTAAGGTGTAATTTTGGTTAGTAGATGAAAGAAGAGATTGTGTTGTGTAAGAGGAGGGTATGTTGTCAACACTAACCTCCTGAAGCACCCTTTTTGGTTACTTTACTACCTTCTATTCTGGGAAAGTTTTTAAGCAAAAATAACTTGCGTGGTGTCCCCAGAAACATTCTTGGACTACTGTATTATGACATTTTTCTTTGCTTCATTGCGCATTATAAACGGGTATCTAAGGCTGGTGGCCACCTCATTGGTCTCCGGGAAACTCTAGATTAACTATAAAAAAAATGGGGCACTGTCATGACGCTTATTACCTAACATCCAAATGACACTATACAGTATGACCCCGAGCACTTTACAACTATCCTATTTTTACTAATTTTGAATGAAAATCCAGACAAACAGCTTCCAGCAATGTGAAATGGGAGGGAGGGAGAATGTAGGTGCAGGGAGGTGATTATAGACTTCCGTGATAGGTAAAGCAAAAGGGGTGAAGGGACTAACAAGCGCTTTCCAGAGTGTGTTTTCGTTGTAAGTGTATTAACAATCACCATCTATATCGATAACAGCTGTGCAATTAAGGAGCACTCGGCACTTTTTTGAAAACTGTTCAACAGAAAATACGCACTTCACACCTTCCACATTATCGGCTACAAGTTACACTGAACTGTTGAAAGATCCCATACTGATGCGAGGCCCCTACATATGTTGGAGATGTACCACTGTTTTTTGGAAAAAAGTCGTGGTCAGAATAACTTCATTGTATTATTACCTTAATGGATGGAGTGCAAACCTCGGCCAATGCATTTAGGTCCTGCATCGAGACACTTTCAATTCTCTAACAAAACTATATGCCAATCAAAAGCCGGTCTTTTACCCGGATTTGAGGTCCCCATATGCCCTCACAACACTGTTTTGAATTTCAGTAGCTGAAATTTGCGACAGATTATTATGATAGTCTACACGTCGTCGGGTTAAATCCCCCAAATTAAAACTTTTCAACTCGATAATAGTGAAGGAGTAAACAAAGGCTCTGTGTTGAGCCTGCGGAATAGGAGGGTACTGCGTACAAAAGAGTACACTGTCACAATAACTTGAGGCTTAGGTCTCACTGAAGCTGAAACTAAGAATTCCTGAAAGGCTGTGTTATAAAAAAAAGAATCCAGCCAAGACTCTTTCTTTGGAGTATTTTGAAGGTTTTACCAACCACGAACCTTAGAAAATGGAAAATACTTCTCCAGATTTTATTGGGAGTCCAAAGGGGATAGCCTATTAGAACAAATAATAATAAAGAAAATGCAAAAAATAGGATATTTAAAAACAAAATGAAGAAACTTTAAAGGGGTTAAACCCCAACTCCCCTGTATCTGCCACTGCTCTCCACCCCCAATCATCGCATTATTACTTTTAAGCAGGTTATATGATTATTGTTATTATGTTCCAAAACCGTATGCAACCCCTACCACCATTGATCTACCCCTCCTTCTCCTGTTCACGATCCCCAAGCATCATTAAACAGACCGACCATTAAAACCCGTTTATTTTTCCAAATTTTCACCCTATACAAAGCTATATGAACCACATATGGTTATTCCTTGCTCTTCCTGAGCAATCTTCAAGGACATAAAGCTCAAAGTTGACCATTGTTCAACTTTTATAGCTTTACAACACTATTGCGCAGTGAGAATCCTTCTTTAAGGGCCTGTTTTGGCAAATACAACATTGGCCACCCTATGGACCAATCGATTTTGGGGCTTATGTCATTCACCCCACTCCCCACCCAATCTGAAAATCCCCAAGCCTTTGTAAGTATACAAGTTTTATACAACCAAAGTCCATTCTTTTAGTGACTACATTTTCTTTAATAAAGTACTTCAAAAGACAAATTGGCCAGAAACAAACTAGGTTTAATCATTGACAATAAATTTATTTGGGAAATTGGGAGCCTCATATTATACTGACCTTTGTAATAGATGTGATGATAAATTTCTATTGGCTCAAGTACTTCCTCGTTATCAAAGAAGATGTCTTATACTCCTTTATTCACTCTAAAATTAAGATGATGCTTGACAGAAACGAACAGCCAAAAGAGTATTTTTGAACCTTAACTGGCAACTCTCTACTCAAAACCACTTCAGATTTTGCGGAATAAAGTATTCAGATAATGAATTGCCTGCACAGGTAAGAGCTTGATTTACATTGCCACTCTAATTACAGAATTAACCGTGTGGTGAAGGCAATCCCCGTTTATTCAAGACAGAAATATTCAATGCAGGAACAATTCGATGTGAAAATATATACTAAATTGTTTTAGCAAATCTTTCCATTTTACCTACAACAAGAGCTACGGTATAAATTTCTATAAATCACACCTTTTAGGGACTTAAAGACTACAAAGGCATTTGTAAGTTTCTTTCCCTGAATCTAAAACTGAATAGAGAGGTTTTTAATTTTTTCCTTGTTTACGTCTATAACATCTTAGGCGGACAATTAAAATTTAAAGTAGCCAAATTATATGGTCGAAGTACTACTGCGATACACCGGGTCTCCCAGCAAGTGAGTGCATGCGAGAGACAATTGCAAGTCTACAACAAAGCAACGCACGTTTCTCAAAATTGAGATAAATCACCTTAAGCGCGGGTCACACTTCAGCAATTTCGGATAGGATTACGATCCGATTTTTTGAGTTTTAGATAAAATCTTCTCCATCTCTGACCAGAATGAGCCAAAAATTTGCCAACCTGTGTAAATATATTACTTTTATCAGAGGGCTACGAAAATGAAATGTAAACTAATTATTTCGTGATGTCACATCGACAGACAGCGTTTATTGGACACACGTACAAAAATCGGATTGTCGAACAAATATCGCTCTGTTGAGGGATATAAGTTATATAATGATAGCAGAACAGATTTTTGTGAGACAAGCTAGAATCTGTTATCGATATAGCGTGACCATCTTTAGAACAAAGTCTGAATAAAAAACTATTTATCCGATTAAGAAAAATTCGGATTGGATTTCGGATTGAAAATGGCTGTAGTGTGACCCACCCTTTAGTTTGAGATGGTTGCTAACAGGTGCGTATCTATTCGTCGTTGTGTTTGTTTGTTTTTGCGTGTTTGTGTGTGGGTGGATGTGTGTGCAGGGGCGGTGATCTGTTAAAATTATTGGGTGACATCTGCTTGTGTGAACACTTTGCGCCACCGGCTAGGAGTAGAGGGGGACGCCATAGGTCCCCTGTTGGTGTCCAGGGGTTAACTTCATAGAAATCAGGCGATTTGGTGCATTCTAGAGGACACAGATCATATATTTCTGATCTCAAGTTTTCCCCTGCTGACATTAATAGGCTAATATCACAATTATTCATATCGGAAATGTTGTGCAATAACAGTTATTTTTTCTGCATACCTCTAAATATTGGGGGACATTTGGTATTATGTCCCCACTAAAACATATTGGGAGCATGTCCCCCTGTCCCCCAAGATCGTCGCCCATCGCGGTATGTGGGTGCGTGTATGTGCATGAGAAGGGTTCAAAGTCAAAATTTTTGTCCCGTCTCTTATACACATAGGATCCTAGAATGTACATCGTATGCATACATGTGCATACTTTACCTTAAAGGCCATATATTTGTGTGTTCAACCACACGCTAATGGTGCAGGGGCGTGGGGAAGCCCTTGCCCAACCCCCCTACCCCGCAAAAATCAATTCAGGGCAAAAGATGTGGTTTTCAGGGCAAGGCATGTCATAACTGTTTGCCAATTAGGAAAAAGTACACGGAAAACACATTCCGCCCATGTAAAATGTCTCCCCACAAGCCTGAGCGTACGCCTATTTTGCTAAACATGTACGCAGGAAACGTCCAAAACATCTCTGTGATCATCAAATGACGGCTGATCCTTACCCACGACCAAATATTGGGTCTCCTTACTTAATGACTAGGTCATGCCCCCCCCCCACCTACCATGTACATGGTGGCCATTGTTGACGAAGCAGGGTACATCTTGGTTAATATATAAAATGTACCGATTGATTCTAAATACATTCATAATTGCTGTTTTAGTTTCTCTTCTTTTTTGACATTAGTCTGTTCCCACTGTATCCCGCGAAATTTTTGTGGGGCAAATTTGCGACCCTCTGGCTACACCACTGTACACTTAACACTTTGTCTTCCGTTTTCGAACTCAGTGTTCCAAGTTGATCGCTATAACAGTTTAAAGACAAACACTCGTTATCCCAAAGTATACTTTTTAGTGTGGAGGTATCAAAATTCTCACTTGCTGACTGCTCTTTGATTGACAAGTTTGAAAATTCAAAAGATGCAGAGTATGGCTCACATTCCACACAATGGGGAGACTGGTGTTTGGATTACACATTACAGCCTTGTATACTCACCAGGACATGGTCTTAGGCAATAAAATAGGTTTGTGTCTGCAAAAGGAGGAGCTTTACACAAGTAGGCCTACAGTTATGGGAGGAGCCACCATCAAAATGGTAGGTATCGTGCCATGCAAATACCTACCAAAATAAAAATTCTACCCGAATTTCTACAGATTCTGCCAAAAGTTTAGGGTTATCTAAAAATTCGGGGAACACAATGCCGTAACTCCCTTCCCCTAGTTATCATGGGGCTAGAAGTTCGTCAATTCTAAACGGGGCCTTATTGGCAATACACACCACTTTGCAACTTTCTAAGTTTCTGGCTCGATAAGTTGCTTTAATGTCAATTTATATGCTTGCTCATATGCACAGGTTTTTCTGTGGACTATATCCGGACATTATTTCCTAGTAAAATCTAGTCCCCGAGACAGTTCATCCTGTGGGGGTGAGACAATGTTTTCTCCAAGATGTTGTCCGTAAGACATTTTTTCCTGGAAATATTTTCGAGGCTTTGGAACCTGTATCCTCGTTTACAAAACTTTCCTCCTGTTGAACTCAAGTCTTTGGATTTTATTGTTAATTCGCGCCCTGTCTCAAAACAAAGTAATCTATTCTCTCAATTTGTTTCCTTATGTACCTTCAGTACTCAAAAAACTTTTGTTGAGTCCACACTGTATAAGATAAATTGTTGTTGTTGTTGTTGTTGTTGTTGGTTGTTGTTGTTGTTGTTGTTGTTGTTGTTGTTGTTGTTGTTGTTGTTGTTGTTGTTGTTGCTGCTGCTGCTGTTGCTGCTGCTGCTGCTGCTGTTGCTGTTGTTGTTGTTGTTCAGTCCTCTACCATTTCTACCAGATAAACCCTGCTAAATGCTATGTCATCCGACTGTCAAAGAAGGTGCATAAACCCTTAAATGCAGCTAGCTATCCGATATCATTTAAAAACTTGAAAAAGTATTCGTAAAATGGAACCCTTGGAACTACTTCAAAAGACGAGTGCTTGCAGGGAAGAGGATAGGACAGTTCGACTTCATTTTCAAAAGTCCACAATTCAATTCTGTAATGAAAAGTAGGTTTTCTCGGAACTAAACATCAGCCTAAAAGGGTAGATCGATTGTGAGTTTTATGAAAACGGTGATCGTATTAACGGCAAAGACCCCATATCAGGACACCAATGGCGAGCCAATGGTTGCGGACACTGCAAGCGGTCCTTCTCCGGAGGTTATCTGTCAAAAAGAAGCCTATTAACCTTAATTTGATGGTAAACTAAAAGCCTAATCAGGACTAAAAAACTTTCAATATTTTGTTCAGATATAAATGCAAGTTATCGACTCCAACACAAAATGCCTGAGAATTCAAGATTCGATCTATTTTCTCAAGTTGGCAAAGAAGTGGTTGGATCCCCATTTGAATACAACTATTGATAACCTTCAAATGTCCTTAATAAGATCTTGTGATATAATGTCCTATCTTAATGGCAAGAAACAATGAAACAAACAGTGAAAAGCACTTGGCGAGGATAATGCAGTAAGCTCTCCTTGACTCAAAAAGTTCCCCCATTGTTAAATTTTCCCAGGTTAAGAATCATTGGATTAAAGGTCATATATTAACTAAATTGACTTAATTGACTTTTTTGACGTTATGCATCAAGATGGATGACCGCTCTACCGAAGCTTACTGAATTAGTTGGAAAATAAACCAGCTTAGCTAAACTAAGAAATCTGACTGAACTAAGGGAGCTGAAAAAAGTGGAGAGTTTGAAGCCGTCTAATTTAAAAAAAAAGCTCACAAAACCTTACTAAAATGGTTGGACAGAAACAACTGACCTAAATTAATGAGTGAGCTGTCTTACGGTAATGATTTAACGAGATGATTACATGGACTCAACTGACTAGGGATACTGAACAGATAAGATTGTTGAAAATTACTGAACAAAAATATTGTGCCCGATGATGCGCGTAGCCACGGGATAGGAAATCCTCCTATGACTTAAAAGAGACAATAACCCGACACCCAAGGGCCATTACCTGCAAGTGTCATGACTACGAAGGAACGCCTTGGGTTGTCCCTAGACTCCAAGCTCATAAGCAGTCCATTGCGGTTCATTGGTGGCAATTCGGTAAATTTCGTCTGTTCCCCTCCACTTAACAAAATTTTGAGTACCTACCTGGATCATTCCCTCCGTCTGCAGGGTGTACTAAGCTCTGCGGGAACCTTAATCATTAATTTAGAGAAGATTCAGCTGATCTTTACTTTTAGGCCTATGGCACACGCATAAGATACTTAAATTGCTGGTCGATTAGAGTGCATACTTTCCAGGGAATTGGTAACTGTAACTGCTAAGCATACTTAAAGTATTTGATCATCTTAAAACTCTACAGAGAAAAGCACTTTCTTTTTCTTTCAAGAAATTGTCTTTTGTGAACAATTGTCTATTCAAAATTTAATTTAGAATATTATTAACGCCTTACATATCCTGCCTATCCTGTTGAAAACGTCTTTCCACAAGACGCAGATGTTGCTGATTTCAATTTATTTAAAATTGTTATCCAAAAACTGGAATTGGAATTGCACAATATAGTGGTAATGATCATTTGGAGTGTGTTTTTGTTTTTGTGAAAACAACTCTTGTCTGTCTTCCTTTATGTTTTGTCCTTGCTTTCTGTAATTAACACCTGTTGTTCGTTTTCATTTGAATAAAGACGGGAAGTTGATACTAGACTCAACTAGATTTTACTGATACCAGTCGAATTATGGATTGCGATAAGTCATTTGAAATTAGTTACTTCTAAACTAGCAGGAGTAACTTGAGCCCTTCGCTCCCATTAGAACAATCTTTTAGGGAATAATTACAGATCTTTTTCATGTTCTCCTCTAAGAATACGTAAGGTTATAATAGAATGAAGAAGGTAATATTAATACAATTTATCAACATTTTTAGGCCGTACCCCGACCATAGGCGTATGGAGCAGGGGGCTAGAGAATTTTCCAATCAGACTAAAACGTGATGGGATGGCCCCCGAAATTTAAGCATGAAAACACCTTCACTATGCCCTCTGTAAAAACTGTTAAAATTTTGCAGTAATTTACTTCCATATTTTGTCAATGTGCAGCAAAGTATATCTTAGGACTCTCAAATATTTAAAAAAGATTCCAAGGAAATGGGGAACCCCTTCCTTAAGACCTCTTCCCCAAGACAGCGATCCAACACAACGCTCACCCCACCCCATCCCAATCGAAAACAGCCTCCTCCGTCCGCCTATGAACCCAACAAGCCAACACTCTCTACCACCAAACACATCGTTAACATGTCAATGGCCTTTGAAGTTTTGGGGGTTCTGCAAAGTAAAAAAGTATGGTAAGATTTTGCTCGCGACATAAAGGTACATATTGCGATTAAAAATGCATCAACATGGCATACAACGAAAACAGCTTTAGTCATCATGAAACCATTCAGTCCCACCAATAAACTCCAGCAATATTTTTATCTCCTCAAATAATTGCCCATTGTAACATTGACGGAAGTTGCATTATTTGAAGTTTTAAACTTTTGGTCCAAATAATTGTTCCTGAGCAACAAATAACTAATTTTTTTTTATGTGAACCCAATTTCTGGAAAACAAAGCTACCGTACTGCCTTTATTTTGATTGGTCTATCATTATGTTTTAGTAACTACCGGTGTAAACGTACGATAATTCTCAGTAAAACATACACAATATTCCCTTTAAACCTAAACTATTTGAGGGCAGGTTGGCCTTAAAGTTTAAATTGTAGAGCATCTGACACCAGATTTACTTTTTCATGTACATATTAACCTATACACAATGTTAGTCCACACAAGGCAAAAATTAACCTTTTCACCTGGAATAGACAATGTATTCTTAAACGCCGTATGTTGATGTGACTGCATTCCCAGAAAGCATGTCAAGTAATAGAAACAAAAATGCTATTGAATCCTTTTAAAACATGTAAGCTCCAATTTTCCAAGACAAAAACATAAAAAAGCAAAAGATATCACATTGACTGAACAAATTTGAATGTCTTTTTACAACGTTCAATAGATCCTATGAGTCTCCTATGAGTGGGCAGCGTCCTTTCATTCCAGGGTATGTGGGGACCTCGTCCAATTAATTTAACATTCATTTGTAACCATAATTTTTGGAATCTATAAAAAAACTTCTACAAAGTTGTTTATCTTTCAATTCCATTATGATATACCTACCAATAACATACAATACATCCAAATAGGTTTAGTCCATTGGTTTGAATTTAAGAAAAATGCTGTAGGCTCCCTGCATCTTGCAACTGCACACCAAAATACATGAAGAATGTTTTCCCTGCAACCTGCATTTTAATTTTAAACCATTACCTATGGTGCCTGGTAGGAAGGCACTGCTGTGTTACTGAGAGGAAAAGTTCGTAATATAGATAAAGCACCCCAGTAAAACAAAAGAAACGTTAAGTTTGGCAAGCAACTTTGAAGCGATGTCAACAAAGCATGATACAAATGACATCTTTCAAGAATAAATAATAAACATTAGTAACTTCCTCTTCTATTGACATTTCTTTGTGCCCAACCTTAATAAATGTAAAAAAATTCAAGCTCTCCAACCCCAATTTTTCATCTCATTGTGACAGTAGCACAATGTTTATTTCATAAAACCGTATAAATTGGAGTGCATCAATAATATTTCTACTTTAAGCGTAGGATTCAAATACTCGCCACCTCGAAACATAATAGTTTTTTTCTTTTGAGAAAGGGTGATTCCTGAATAATTTTTACTTAATAAACGTGTTTTCTAAAAATATTTTGCATCATACACATATTGTGAGAACATACATATACCAGCAATGGGAGAAATCTTTATTTTTCTTATATTTTGTTCTAACCGAAGAATAACATTGATGTACTAGTTGCCTTTACATTATAATGTTGTTAAAGACCCAGCAGAACATTCTCATTAAACCTTATAAACTTTTCTGAATCCCTTTAAAGGGTTTTATCATGGTCTAAATTCAGTGGTTTCAAATATCAGAGAACATTGGTCTGCTATAGGAGGTGAAAACAGCATCTAATTAGCACGAAGATTTTGGTGGATAACCATTTCGAAAAGAAATACATTTTTCTAGAATTATGGGAAATCCGTAGTCTTCGCGGGCCACTGAATAGACAAAGCAAAGTAGTTTTATGGTATTGACACTGCTGTGGGGAATATTTAACAGCTTTGGTGCTACAACCTGAGTATGGATTAGTTCTTTGCTACATTTACATGGAAAGATATTCCAAAATCCCAACACATCAAATTTCAAGGAACAACTGGATATTTAATTAAAAAGAAAACCAAAAGGAACCTAAGGCAATGTGCCCAATTAACAGTACTTTCTGTGACCTGGATGAAAACTGGAACAATTTATTGACAACATACCTAATCTTTAAAATGAGATATTTTAAGTTACGAATAGAGTATTGTGCTACTGGGTTTTAAGGACATGAACGAGATTTTTTCCTTTTCACCTGAGACTCTTGGGAAATGATACTGGAATATACCCTTAAAAGTTTTCATAATTGGGGTTTAAAAAGGGAGTGCAAACATTCCAACAGTCTTTCTATGTAATTTCAACGCTGGACTG
>WURT03413847.1:0-22942 GCA_009936505.3 Holothuria glaberrima
AGTCTTTCTACTAAAATATTAAGTTTTCTTTCTTAACCAAAATTTTTTTTTATCCAGATTAAACAAAAATTTGTTTCTATTTTAAACTGGGTATGTACCTTTTCCCAGTTGGAAGGAAAAATAGTTGTTTGAAGGTCATTTCCCACTGTGTACATCTACTTTAATCTTCATCTTATCACATATATAGAACTGAAACTATTACTTTCTGTTTGCCCAGGGGCCTCAAAATTATTTATCATCATATTTTATAAGGGGGCAGTTCATGTTGTCACATTTTGTAAAGAGCCACAGACATGATGTACAATAACAGCACTGAGCCTAACCTGCCTTCAGATGAGAATGTCCAAACAAACTCACGTTATCCCACACAGCAGGCATTACATTTATTCTTGGCAGCAGCAAGTAGATGTTTACCCCATGGTATGAGCACAGTCTGATGACCACTCAGCAGGTTATGCTTTCTGTTGTAGCTATTGGATGGAAAATATGAACTTCATAACCTCAGTGATCTGTATAGTTCAGAGGATATGTCAGGTTGGATTATCATTTTGCTCAGAGAAGTGGCACCATGCCACACCTGCTCATGTTTCTCATTCATATAGGATGGCCAGAAGCGAGTCCAATGATGGAGTTCTGTTAGTGAGTTATGTACTCTGTCTCTTCCGTGCACATAATTTGCATTGTCCCAACTGAGAAATGCAAGGAGCAATGGGTAATTAACCTCTGTATGTGACCCATCAAATTCAATATTGAATGATTCTTCCCACCCTGTCACTTTAAGCATACTTCCATGAACCCTGGGAGACTCATGTCGCCCACAGTAACTTTTAAACATCCTCAAAAATTTAGTATTACCCACTCACTGGAATTCAAATCATTTTTTTGAATATTTTTGTCATATATGAATGGCAGACTGAACAGAATTAAAATGAAGCAGCTCCACAATTTGGTATAATGTGTATTAAAAACTCATTAAGATTATTCTTGGGTGACAAAGAAATTGCAAGAACAATCTTTGAGCTTTAATACCAGTTGAAGTAGATGAGCCTTTTGAGTATGTTGTGAAGCAGGGGGTAGACAAAGTTTAATGAGGTTTAGACAAAGTTTAGCACCAAATCATTCATCTGTGACATGGAATAGAACCTAAAAGGTGAAGGAAGTACCTATTATGTGAAAAGTATTTATTTACAAGCTGGAGTTACCTCAAAGATGGGCCAGGATCTTCCCAGCAGGGTATAGTTTGTGAACCCTTGTTATAAAGGATCAGTGTAAAAGAAGGTAAAACACAGGTCTAATTTGGGCATTGCTAGCCCCTTAGAAGATCAAAGGGGATGAAATCAAGCTTAGATTAAAATGAATTTGTCATGTACCTGTAAACATTTGTGTCAAGCTTCTATACCCCCTTCCCCCTCCCTCTCTCCCTCCCTTTTTGCCTCAGAGATATGAAAACCATTGTTGGATTGAGCAATGTAATAAAAATTTTGCTACTTTTAAATGTTAAATAAACATTTAGTGTGACAATGGTGCAAAGTACCTGTACTTATTTTAAGTGACAGCAAATTGAAAGTAAAAAATTAAAGGTACAATGCTTTTCTCCCTTAAATGATTTTCGAAGTTGCATTGGGGCATTTAGGTGATGGCTTGATCTGAATCCATGTAAAAATTACAGATGCCCAGTTGGGTTAAAAAGAGGTGGCCCTTCCATCTTCCAATCTCTTTATAGGTAGCCCTGATTTTTCCTTTAAAAAGGCATAGTTGAATCTAAGACTTGATTTGTAGTTGTAGGCCTGTTCAGTTGGACTCAAGCTTGTACAAAACTTAGTAAAATAAGAGAAATGAAAAGAAAAAAATGGTGTTCTAGTAAATCAGTAAGCTACTAGATCTATGAAGATTCATCTTATTGATGTGAAGTGTAACTGGTAACTTAAAACAAAAACTGTCTCATACCAGTCCTGTTCAGCCATTGGAGCACACATCTCTTTAAGAAAAATGGTTCCATTTGACATGGCCAGCTGCACATTGCACCAGTTCCCTGCCAAGAAAATTTCAAGGTTGGCAAGAAGACACTTGTGAGGGGTGCATCTGCCTACGCATAAGGTTATTTGATAACAATGTTCGCTACCTTGTGACGGTGCTGTTGGTTAATGGAGGCTGAAGTGCAGGAACCACAAATATGTGAGAAAGTGGCAGGAGCCACATAAAGAGTGGAAAATTTTACTCTTTTTGGAGGGTCCATATCATCAGGGGACCATTTTGTCACAAAATTGAAAGTAAAGACCCCTGCCATTATGAAGACCTATGGAGAGAAGGTGAGGTGTACCCAAAAGTCATTGCCCTTTAAAAAACATTACCATCAACTTTTGTTCCCGTAAATTGTGCAGGTGGAAAATTGTAAAAAAACTTGATTGGAATCATACAAAATGAACTCTTAATGACTTGCCTGCCATGGATGTTCAAGAATACTGGAAAAAGCATGAAATTGACAATGAGCTGTACAGATGATAATAGCATGGTAGCAAGTGTCGAAAATGTACGCCTCTTTTCATGTGCATGCTGTGGTGTTATGAGTGCAGCAGATAAAGGTGCAGGAGTAATACACATCAGCCGGACAGGTTATATAGATGACTGGGAAATGGTTGCTAGATCGTTTTGAGCTGATGCAATCAGGGTTATGCACAGATTAAGGCTCCTAAAAAATGTTTAGAAAAGTACCCTGAGTCCACTTTGAAAACCATGTTAGTCAACAGTTCCTAGTTGCAAAGCAAAGGTGATGGGTAACTGTTTAACTATACTTAAAGGGAAATACTGTATTCATGGAACAGTAAGTTTTTTGCTTTTTTAACCAATATTTGTAGATGTAGGATGATAGGTAATTCAAAATAAGGCAGCATGGTAGCTTTCTTTTCAAGAAATAAGGTGCTCACAGAGGGAAATTTAGGTACTTGTTGCTCAAAAATAATTTATTGGCCTAAACTTTCAAAATTTCAAATGATGCAACATCTGTAACTCTTGTAATGTATAATAATTTGAGGAGATCAAGCTATTGCTGTACTTTATCGGCAGGGGTGGTGCCAGGGTATTTTGATGGGGGGGGGGGGTGGCAAAGGCATGGGGTGAGTGATCACTGTTCTAGGGAGGGGTCTAAGGGGAGAGAAATTTTTGGTAATGTAAGGATGCTTAGATGCAAATGGTGCTGTCTTTGTGATATTTTTTAAACTGATCATTTATGGCTGAAAAATGTTCATAATTTAGTGAATTTTATTTTTTTGTTTTTTTTAAAACAGGTCCATCCTGGGAAGGGGTCTAAGGGGAGGGGATGCCCCTTTCCCTTTGAGAAATTTTTGGTAATTTAAGGATGCTTAGATGCAAAATGATGCTGTCCTTGAGATATTTTTTGAACTGACCATATATGGCTAGAAAATGTTCATAATTTATAAGTTCTAATTTTTTGTTGGGTGAAAGAGGGCAGTCCTGGGGGAGGGTCTGTGTTACCTCCCCCTTTGAGAAACTTTTGTTACTTTAAATCCCATTGTCCATCTGTGGATGCTGTACATCAATAATCATAACACAAGTCCATGAAGAAAGACTGTGCTGCAAAATCAGGGCAGCCCCATTTTACCTTTTAACTTTATATTAAGGTTTGTGTGGCCTTCAACTTAAGACCTAGCAACAAAGGAAGGATGAGTTTAGGAGCCCTCATGATAACGACTTAGCACAGTGCTAATTGCAGGCAATTAAGGGTTATAAAACTAAATAGGAGTTAAGTATCCATGGCTCATGGATTTCTAAATCAGGCAGTTTTGTGGATTCTTTAACTTATTACACAGATAAACTGCACCTACAATGTCAAAAGATTCTCATTCCAAACAGACTATGAGCTGAGCGGTTGAAAGTTTTGAGACTGGACTGATAGCAATGCTGGGCTGCATGAAGGTTGAAAGGATTTTCAGTCATAAAAGATATTTGCAGTTTCAGTTTCTGTACTGTTGCATCAGTGGATTGGGGATAGGCCTATGAAAATTCTTGAGTTTAAAGTCACATGTCTAATGTGTGCAGCCCATGGCACTTGGGGAAAGGTTGGGCAGATCAGGTCAGTAGGAATTAACATGGCCCGTAGCAAGAAATTCTGACATGGGGGCAAGGGGGTTAGTACCATGAAGGAGTGCACTGAGCAGGATTATTTATAATAGCCTTTGACAATCAGTTTGTCAGGGATGGGGTTCTACACTACCGCCTGGCCGGTACCCTCTTAGAGCCTGAATTAGATGGGAAGGGGGAATGGGGAGGGGGAAGGTCAAATGATTTCTCAAGTTCCTTTCCCAAATGGGCAAAAAGAGAATTTACTAACCTTGATAACTTTTTGCTTTCCCAGGATCTGACATATGCGTATTACTTTTGATTGACAACTGTCCTTGCAGATACCAGAAAGCCAAAATGCTTGGTGGTTCCTTCCTTCTGAAATGTGAGTCTAGCACTGTGTTGTCGAATTGACATTGTTTCATAAATTACTGTGTACAATTTTGGCACAGAATGTTTAAGATCCATGGGCATAGATCTAATGAACTTATACCAAGGTAACAGTTCGATCAAAAAACAACTTCTTCCTTTTAATTTTGCAAATTACTGTACCTGCCAGATATAAGATCCAAATGTGCCATGATTGCTTAAAGGAAGTATTGAGTTTGGCATGTTCAGAAAATTTTCACATTTTTGAAATGGATGTTAATACAGATACAGAATGATAGATAATTCAAAACAAGGCAGGCAGTACAGCATCATTCTTTTTGAAAAAAAAAATAGTTTTTCAGTTACAGAAAGAAATCCACTTATTTCTTGCTCAAGGATAGTTTATTGGCCCAAACATTTGAAAATTCAAACAACTCTTGTAATGCATGATATTTTGAGGAGATAAAGCTGTTGCTGGAGTTTATTGGTGAGACTGAACGGTATAATAATGATTAAAGCCTTTTCGTTTGCATGCCATATTGTTGTATTTTAAACACATTATTTCCTTCTAGAGACTTTTGACTCTATCAAAAAACAACAGATTGTGCCATCAGTATGGGACACTCACATGCTGTCAGGTACAGAAAAAGGTTCATACAGGTTGTCTATCTTGAGTGATATCTGATGATCAATTGTCTTTCATCTAATATTAAAGAGATCTTGTACTTCATGCTGAGTGTCCATATACCAAGAATAAGACTCATATTTTCTCATTTTTAAATGTCATGTGTACCAGGTTTTTACCACTTAACCTCCTGTGACCTTAAATGACCTTTGACCTCCACCGAATAGTAGAGATTATGTGCTCAGTGTACATCACTCATATGCCACATCCTATATTCATACATGTATGGCTTCTTGAGATAACATGTTTTACAATGTTTTATCATTTGACCTCCAGTGACCGCACTTGACCTTTCACTTCCAAAAACTATAGGGTATACCTACCCAATATAGACCATTCACATGCCAATGACGTGAGCCCTCTAGTTGCCCTTCCTGAGATATAGTGTGTACAAGCAGTTTCCAACATTTTCACCATTTGACTCCAAATGACCTCCCCAAAAAACAGAACTTCTGCTTAAAATATGGGGAACCAAGATGCTAAGTATGATATTCATTAAGGTTTTTCTTCTTGACAGCTGATCATGCTCATAAGTTTTCAGAGCATTGACCTCTGGTGACCTCAAATGACCTTTAAACTCCACCAAAAACAATAGGAATCATCTACTCAGTAAGGGGTATCCACATTTGAAGTATTAGATCCTTCAAGGTTACCCTCCTTGAGATGTTTTGCTTACAAGCACAATGTGTTACATACACATATACACACTCATCATGACATAAATTCCCCTGCCTATAGGAAGGAATCAAAATGCAGACACTGCTATTTTGAGTTAGTGTACCCCAGTATCCTAATTCTTAAGCTCTGTTTAAGTCATGTGTTGTTACTGTTCATTGTTCAACTCATGCATATTAACTACTTAGTTTACTTCTAATACAAAATGTTTTTGTTTGGATAAGCATGCATGACAGACGTGTATAATGGAAATAAGAAGAAATTTGTAAGATTTTGCTGATATGTCTGTAATAAACCCTGTATGACTCAGCACGAAAGAGGTCTTCCCTGTAAATGACCATTCAGTCACCTGCTTCTCCCAACATGTTGGAAAGTAGTGGAAGTCTGAAAAAGCCTTAACCCTACACAGGTACCCCCTTCCCCTCCCAGTCCCCTCATAGGATGCAGTGTGTATGAATTGACATCTAATTTGGAAATTAGCCACATTGAGGTAGAGGAGAAGACATTCTGAAGAGAAAAATAGTTCTCAAAGGTTGAAAGAACTGTTCCATCTGTGGCAGTAGCACACATGAAATCAGCTCTTTGACTTCAAAAAAGAGAAGGAATATCCCTCAACATCGAATAGATTTATCTCATAACAGTCCTTGTGATGTGTACCACACACTGAACCTTACCAGTTGTAGAGAACTTCGGTGATAAGACAGATTTGGGAAGGGAGGCAGGAGGAGCAGTCACAATCTCAATTGTTTCATATTCTTGCAGTGCTCCCCCACTTTTGACACAAGTCAGCCCTTGTGAATGTGGGTTTAGACTGGAGTGGGACTTCTTTCACAAAGATGAAGATGCAGTGTACCAGTTGCAGTTTCAAATTTTTCCCCTGTCCTGATGTCAGTAGTACACATTTGTGTGAAAAAGTGGGGGAGGGGGAAATAATGGTTCCTTGAGGCAAAAGCTTTTGTGTGAAAAAGTGGAAGTCAGTGGGAGCATTTCCAAAAAGTGGGGCTGGGACACAGGGCTTTAGCCACGATTTTAAAGTAGGGTGTCTCACTTGTTACTGATTCACCAGGCACTATCCACCTGGGGCTGTAGGTGCCAACACAAGCATGAAGCCCCCTAGGGGTGGGACCCAGTGACACCTGCCTAAGGGCCACTGGTGGTGTTTCAGAAGCAATGGCTTTTTCACATAAGTAGGGTAAAAATCATGCCCACAAAGCTGTAAAAACAACTAAGCCTCCTTGACTTTTTTAGGCATCTAAATATCAAAAAGTTATTAAAATAAGATCCCATAAAAATAACTAAAGGTACTAAATTTTAACAAAGGTGTCTATTCCAAGTGAGAAAATGTGGTACATTCAGATGATTTAAGCAGGCAGATGAGAAAAGTGTTTCTCCTAATCCACTGTGATCCAAAATGAGAATTAAATTACTACTGAAATTTAAAACAATGCCTGATCTGATGCCACCCCCAATTCTGTCACTTACCAAAGTGTCAAATTTAAGAGTTGCACTACCAGTTATGATCATGAAGAGTAAGCTAATGTTTGTGTCTTCCACTCAGCTGCCACAGTCGATTTAATGATGTATACATGGTATAATAGCAGTCACATGACTTTACCTACTATGATTGGGCATTACCCTACCCTCTGGTAATACGAAGGAAAACTTCAAGCTTATGGGTCCTGTCAAGAGGGGTAAGTTTCACAGCAGTGCAGCCAGTTGGGGTAAGCAACTTTTACATGTAGGCTAGGCGCTAAAGCGGTGATTTGTGTTAAGTTAGGTTAACTGGCTTTTTCTACGGTTGCGGCATTTACATTACAGGAACTAATTTGTCTGTTGCAAAAAGGGTATGCTATAGTGAGGATTAATTTGGTTTGAAATATCAGTGAGTTTGAATTATGTCTGAGCTGGGTGATGTCAAATCAATCTCAATTTGGAAGGCTAGACCAAGACATTTATTTATTGGTGTCTCAAAAGCCGTCCTGCTCAAATATGGCCGTCTCTCATTCAAATTTCGCCATCTCAAAGATGGTGAGACACATCGCTGACTAGGGCCTTGTTGTGCCATACTGGCATTGATCCTGGGGGGAAAGGGGACATGTCCCCCAATATTTGAGAAATCTCCCATTGACTTTGATTTTCCACACAGTAGATTA
This sequence comes from Holothuria glaberrima, assembly GCA_009936505.3. Taxonomy (NCBI): domain Eukaryota; kingdom Metazoa; phylum Echinodermata; class Holothuroidea; order Aspidochirotida; family Holothuriidae; genus Holothuria; species Holothuria glaberrima. The sequence continues at coordinate 7,960 of WURT03413847.1, forward strand.
TTTGAAAAAGGGTCATGTGCCCCCAATATTGAAAACAAATTGTCTCCCATGGCTGGGGGATCTTCTTCCCCCCCTCATACTTCCCCTATACCTGATGTCTAGTCCAGGGAAGCCACCATTTTTTGGTGGAAAGGATGGAGACATAACTGAATGAACCAGTCTCCATTCTTTTACTTAAACCAAAATTTCTGTTTTAGCAACAAACTTGTGTCAAGCTAAAGAATATTGAGAACAAAACTTCACGCTATCCAAGTTTTACTTGGAGTCTATGTACTAACTAATAAGAGCTTTGAATGCTTTGGAAATGTTACAACATAAATCTGTGTTCTTACTTAATGTAGGTTATGCCTTGATAAAAGTGTTAATTGTTACTAAACTGTATTTGGTTTCACATTATGTGAACACATCTGTAGTAATGGCCTTCACATTGGCTACTGTCACTTTATTTTGCCCTTTGACAGCTCTGCCTTCAGGCAATGTGCTAATTACCCAGCCGGGGGTCACTCTGGGTCAGATATTGTAAAACTGAAGCAGTTGCAAACTTCAGTTGATCCTGTGATCATCAGATTTTAGTTAAGAGAGGAAAACACCTTTAAAATGTTAAATGAAATAGGATCACAATAGTAAAGTGGGGAGGCTACAGGGCTACTCTAAAATATGGGGGCTTTAGCCTCCGCACTTTTTCTGCTGTGGGCATTTTGGGCCGACTTAAAATGCTTTTATTTTGTTGAACATATTGGGCCGCTTCAATGATCAGTCCCCCAGTTCAGAATGATCAATGAAAAGTAATGATGATACTTGTGTTTTGCCATAATGAGATCCAACAATAGCCCTCCCTGGAAGAAATTAAACTCCACCCTTGCCCCTAACCATAGTCCCCTACCTACTCCACTGTGATCAGTGAGCCACAACTGGAAAAAAGGCCCTGGCCAGCCAGACTTAAACCAATTGGTTACAAACTGAGCCCTGAAACCTCGTCTAACTAACCTACTTACTCCTTTGAGGTAAACTTCCCCTGGTTAAAAACCACTGGGCTAGACTTACCATGTAGACCTATTTATGTGTTTTTACACTAAGGCTCCACCTTTTTCATAGTCATGGTGAACAAAGGGGAATGATGAAAAAAGAAAGAAAGAAAAAGAATGTTTACTTTCTTCTTTATTCCTCAGAGTGAATTCCCTCTTCATTATCATGTTCTAGTTTGAATAGTATTTAGTTACCCATTCATCAGGTGACATGTATTTTGAATGGGTTTTATTTCACATTTAATTATTTCCATCTTTACAAAAACGCAAAGATTGCTGATAGAAAGTTTGATGAACAGTATCAAGTTCAAATGACAGTGTTTTTCTTTCTACCCAGACCAACTTCAGCGCTAAAAAAGAGGACATGTCCTCGCATTTCTCTTTGAGCTTAACAGCCATTGATACAAATATTTTGGTTGCAGCAAGGTGATTATCACTATGTTTTACAATCAGTTAAAATCTCTTGGAGTTTTTGTTGGTAAAACCCAGTCCAAAAGATCTCAGAAATCCTCAGAAATATGCAAACAGAAAAAAATTTAAAAAGTGAAACGTGACAGAAATGTTAGGGAGGGTAATTTGGGTGACAATCAGAAAAGATGACATGGTTCAAAATTTATTTTTGGTGTAGGAAAGGTATGTACCCCTTTGTGAGGAAAGCAACTTTCATTTGTTTGTGTAAGGTATTCTCCATGACTTTTGAAAACCCTACTACAACAAGAGTTGTTCAGTACTGGAGTTCAGTAATAAGATATCACTTTCTGCTCTTCCTTCTTGCAGTCATTTGTTGATCTTGAATTTCATGCAAAGCACAAGTTTTAAGCCCGATTCTTTGTCTGGTCATGTACTAACCAGTGGCATAACCAGGGGAGCTGGAGCCCCAAGTCAAATTTCTTGTCCCTACGCTACCCACGGACTGATGGTGGCACTCCGCTTAGGTAGTGTCATTACTGCTAGCCCCCCCACTTCAGACTTTGCCCCCCAGCCCTCCCCCAGATGAAAAAGTCTGGTTTTGCCACTGGTAATAACTGAAACAGTTCTTTGTGTCTGAGAAAAGGGGAAGGGAAAGGAAGGTACACTACCAGCTTGCCTTCATGGTATTCAAAACTCACTCCTGGTATTCACAACTCTTTAAAAATTATTCATGTTAATTGTGGAAAATGGATGAGGAGGAGGAGGCTGTGGTGGTTGTGGCAGTGGTGGTTGTGGAGAAAGCCGAAAGACAAAAAGGTTCGATACTGGATTGAAGATTAGACTAGTCATTCAAGAATAATAATATTGATTACAGTCTTTTCTTCAAGGATTATCACAAAGTGTATTTAGTTATACCTTATACTGGGCCTTAGTAAAATTTAAATACATATTTTTGTGCATATATCAATTTGATGGGCCAGTAGAAAAAATGGACGTGAGGGGGGGGGGGTGTTGGGGAGATGCCTTTCTCATAACAGTGAGCGTGCATGTCAGCTCAAAAATCCATCCCAAAACTGGATGCCTGTTCAGCTTTACTGTGTTCATCTTTACTGTTGCGTTCAATAATTTTGCCAATTCTTAAAGCTTTGTTGCTTATTTAGCTTGCTTGAAAGTGTGTTTTCTGAAGCCTAATCCCTTCATCAAAAATGTAACCCCACAAGTCTGTGTGGGCATGTAATACTCATGTACAGTGGTGTAGTAAATGAAGGAAGGGGTCATTTCCCCAGATGCAAAGGTGTAAGGGTACTGCATATGACTGTACTGTTTTACAGTAGTTTCATGTGGGTAATGCCAGGGGAATGGGGAATGGGTATGCAATATGGTAAACTTGCCCCTGGGCAATTCTCTCCTCACACCACAGCCTCAAATTAAGCAGAACATTGAAATGTGAGTTTATACCACCAACTTGAATTGTATGCAATTACTTCCTTGTCAGGTGTTGCATTTTATGTCCCTTTCAAATATTTAACTTTGTAGCCCCTCCCCCTCCCCCCAAATGCCAGGGGTGTGGGTGTGCAATATGGTAAACTTGCTCCCAGGTAATTCTCTCCACACACTACAGCCTTTATCAACAAAACATTGAGATGTAAGTTTATACTACCAACTTGAATCGTACGCAAACACTTCCTTGTCAGGCATTACATTTTATGTTCCTTTCAAAAGATTAACTTTGCAGCCCTTCTCCCCCCCCCCCCCACTCCCCCAAATAAAAAGGAAGGTCTACAGAAAATGTGAACTATCATTTTCGTTTGTTGTACTTGATATACGTACATGTAATGATGAAACTCATAGCAAGGCAAATTGCATTATGTGTCAAGCAAAGAGGGTCATTGAGACTGAAGGATTGACTTTTTTTAGAGCCACAGGCTAGGGAAAATGGAGGTGTGAAAGTGCCTTAGGAAGTTACTAAACTGATGAATTGCAGTGAATAATACTTGAATGAAAATGGGCTGCTATTCAGCATGAAAATTGAAGCCACTTTTGGTATTAATCTGTTGAATGTATGATGTGGTTTACCACACTCAGCTTAGGCATATGGTCATGAAGTTCTTATGATTAAAATTTAACAGTTTCAGCTTGACAGGGTGTGAAAGTAGTATTGAAGTAAGGATTGGTACATATGACAAGGATATCACAGTCTTTATGAGGGCTCTTATGTCCTGAAATTGAATGCTGACATCTGACAAAAGGTAATGATGGCACAAGCTGAAGAGAACTTAATGAATCATTTCAAAAAGATTTAGGCTATAAATTGTCTTTTACACAAGCTTTCAAGAAATTGAACAGGGAATGTCCATGTTTGTACTGAAAAAGATGCATCTCTTTTTCTGCCTTTTGTAGGTATATGAACATGCAGGGGAAATTTTCCCAAAACATGATCCTGTCTGCAGCCTTGTTCTTGCCTTCAACCCAGTGTTTACACTAGGGCTCAGAAACCAGGGGGAATTTTCCCCCTTCCCAAATTTTTTGTGCAGGATTTCAAATTCAGGGGGGGGGGACTTCCAGAAATTATAAATCAGCAAAATGAACGAGTCATTTATTAATTAAATGGGTCATGGTATTGTATGACTCACTGATTTGCAATTGTTCTTCTGTGTCACAGTCTCACAGACAAGTTCAAGAGTTCCAAATTAAGATGAAGTAGGCCTATGATGGACTTTTAAAAAAAAATGGGCCGCAATGTTTGCGCAGGAATTTCCCGCAGACAATTATTTTTGTTGCAGGACTTGGAGAGTCAGTACAGGAATCCCGCAATCCCACACCTTAGCTTGAACACTGCTTCAATCCCAGTCTTAAAGGGAAATATTGCGTTTAGAATACACCAACATGGTATAAAAAGAAAATACCATAAATTATTATAAAAGCATTCAATCTCACCAATTAACTCTAGAAATGTCTTAACTTCCTCAAAATATGCATTTCAATAGTAATGGATGTTGCATTATTTGAATTTTTAAAAGATTAGGTGAACAAATTTCTTTTGTTGCAACAAATAACTGAATTTCTATTTGTATAAAGAGCCCTATTTCTTGAAAAGAAATTTACCATCCTGCCTTATTTTGAATTGCCCCCCATTCTGTACCTGTTATTATTGGTTTAAAACTATGAAAATTTTCTGTAAAACAAACACAATATTTTCCTTTAAAATGAAAAGTTGAAATGTTGGCATGCCAACTAAAAATAGATCACTTCCACCAAAACACAGGACAGGTTGAGGTTAGGCTGGTTAGCCATGATGAAATTTACTGATATGGTATTGAAATGATCAGACAATTCCTGCCCAGTACAATTGCAAATTTTCTAGTGGGGGACCCTGTCAGAAAGTCAATAGCAAAGGGTAACATTACCCAGGCATAGGAATCATCCCATTTAAGAATTGCTCTTGCTGGAATTGTTTCATGGGATTTGTCCAGTGGAGTTGTGTTGAAGGAGGGGGGGGGGGAGTTGTCTGGGAAACTTTAAAATGAGGGTGTCAAACTTGGTGACATTCCCATTGGTTACAAGAATGCATCTCCCATGTTTGCAATTGCTAAAATGGAAACCTTTACAATTTTGTAACAGCTATGCTACAAATCAGTGCCCAAAGGAAACATTTTGTTGAAATACACTTTGAAAAAAGTTGGGGAGGGGGGTGACTTCTCCCTCCTGATCCCCGTCCGTTTCCACTGCAGTGACTGTAATGCACAATACTTACACCAGATCGTCATAGAGGTTAAGCTGCTACATAGCAGAGTTTCTTAGTAGGAAACCCCTGCCAGTTAAAGGGAAATATTGCATTTGTCAGACTTTATTAAATCTATCCTCTTTCACCAACCATTACGTCCCTTTGATGAAAGAGAGGTAACTGGGAAAAAAATTCTAGCCGGTGAGCACTAATTGACAAGTAATTAACCTTTCTGTAACAACTGACAAATTTGTTCACCCAAACAATTATGCATGTAAGACCACACCTTCGTCATCTCCGATTTGAAATCCACCAATCAAACCAATTTATCACGTTACGTCAGGCAATAACAAATGCCTTCTACAGCACGTGCAAAATGTCCGTTAAATACGAACAAACTAAGGAGAATCGTTACTACATTGCCTGTATTGAACTACACTTAGTATACTAAGGGGATCTTTCAACTTCCCTGATATAAAGTGCTATACAAAGCTAAAGTTACTGCAATTCAAATTGTAGCCCTTGGGCCTTAGCAGGCTGCTTCACTTTTGAAACAGCAAGATGTGAAAGACGTGCTTCAGCAACTACTACGATCGGATTATCCCCTATAAGGAAACGAAAATTTTACAAACCTGTGATGCCACTCTTCAAAAAATTATGTTCAGGTAGTATTCCTCAAAATAAACCATGTTCGTACCAATAATATGCACACGATGTAATACCTCGGATGTAGTGCTTTCATGGTGGACGTTACCAGCATGGTGAATAAGGGAGACGTACTGAATCTCCCTGGGTGGGCTGCAATATCCCACAGTACAGCACAGGTGGTACGGAAACTGTCACTAGTTTGTTGTAAGCGTGAAGGAAAGGCAGACAGGGTCGTGGGGAAGTGCTTTAGGTAAGCGAGGTCAACACGCATTGGGTAATGAGTGTAAATATGACCCGGCGTAATGCTCTTCCTAAATGAATATGCAGCGGTATGAACGGTTGCATGTGGGCGAGGCTTATCATTCGGTAATGAGCCGGTTCAATGAGGAAATTGTTGCTTCTTTTTGTCCATATTTTGTGAGATTTCTGTTAATCTGCAAATTATTTGTGATTCATGTTTGGAAAGGGGAATAGAACACAATGGAATTACATTGGTGTCACTTTATGATTTTTTGCAAATGCAATATTTCCCTTTAAAACCCCTTCCCCATTGAGGTCATTGCTGTAGGTCTGTGGTCTTCAATTATTTCAAACCACTCATAATTGCATATAATTTACTGCAAGATCCTCAGAGCCTACAGATCAAATTATAGCTGATTTCAAATACATTTGTTCTCATTCTGTGGAGAATTCAGAACCAGTGATCATTCCATAAATCATGGCCTAGGTCTAGAATTGTATCACAGTTAAAGAAGTAAAACAAAAGAAAATTTGAATAAAACAGTAAGAATAAAAATTCAAGAACAATAAAAACAAGAAAGAATTAACTACTATTAAAGTACTTGATAGAAATATGCAATTTAAAATGTGATTTGAACTGATCAAAAGTGGGTAAAAGGTAAAACATTCCAAAGCCTTGGGGCAAATATCAAACATGCTCTGTCTCCATATAAAACTTGCAATTGCCAAGAGGTTGAAAAAGGGTTGGGGCAGACGAGTGAAGAGCACGACCAGAACAACGCCAAAGTAAAAGTTCATTTAAATAGGCCAGAGCCGTGCCATGTAAAATTTTAAAAATAAAACAAAAGTTTAAATTCAATACGTTGTTGTACGGGGAGCCAATGTAAAGTTTTTAAAACCGGAGGAAAAAGCGGAATTCTGGATTAATTGAACTTAACGAATTTCATAAGCGGGTAGACTAAACATTAAACTATTGCAGTAATCTAAACAAGAAGTCACAGAAGCATGAACTAATTTTTCCATTGAAGACTGAGCTAAAATGTTGCAAATCTTACCAATTTTATACAAAGCAAATGAAGCTGGTCTACAAAGATTTGACATATGAGCTGACATGGTGGCCTTGTTATCCTTAATAACACCAAGATTATGAACCTTCACAGAAGGAAGGATAATATCATCTCCTATATGTATATTACAAATTGGAGAACCATTGTTAAGACCAAACTTAGACGAGAATTTTACAATTTCTGTTTTACCATCATATAAAACTAGCACTAGCATGGTAGCATTGTTATCACCTGAGGGATTTATTATGAAATTTCAAATTTTTTTCTTTGAGAAATATTGATATCACTCACCAAACTGTAAACTACATAGTAGGATTTACCCAGTAATTGAGGCAACCTACAGGTTATAGCCCCCAGATATTTTTACTTGTAGGGCCCCCAGAAATTTCCTTGCACATTCATATAAATTCACAACTAATCCAAAAGAGGGCCCCCTTCATACAATAGTTACAGGCACCCTGAAGGTAAGTCTGGCTATGGTAAACTATCTGATCAGTAATTTAGAAATAATGTACATCATTATTTTTGCATAGGCAATGAGTTACTTTGGAAACCATCAAACTTTGAGGGCATAAAATTTGAGAACAGTCAAAAGGTATTAAAAATAATTTAAACAGATCTTTCATTGGAAGACAGTTCTTAAAATGACAAGTGAAACAGCTCTTTTTGGTGGCATGCCACCAGACCTTTTAGAGGTTCATGGACAAATGTGTGATGTGTAGACGGGCCTTTAAAATGACCAGAGAGTTGCTATTTGTCAAATAGCAACTCCCTGGTTTGACATTAACTTTTCTTCGGCGCTGTGATCCCGTGACATAGGGGTGATTGCACTTTGCTGAAAATAATTGCGAGTGAGCTTTGGGTGGAAAAAAGGATACAGCAATTGTTGTGGTTCTCAGTTGTCTTTCTGGGCAATCCTCTTTCCAGTGATTGAACTGCAAAAAAGTTGTCCAGTCTGTAAAAGGATTGTAAGTGGCCCAGCCATCGCGTTGGTGGAGCACAAGTAGAACATCCTATTTGCATGATAAAACTTGCAATTATTACTAAAACATAACATACCATGAAAAGAAAATGAGCGGCACGGGGAGAGGCGCAAAGGAGCACGGAGATGGTGTAACATGTCGATATAATACATATGATATGACATTTCACGATTGGGCGCAAGGTGTTTGCCCTAAAACTTTAGTTTTCATTGGCAAAAGCAATCATGGTATGAATTTGCAGTGAAAGTAGATTGCCAATTCCCAGCTGATATCCCTGAAATCCCGCAACAGAAACTGGTGCAGCGGAACGGAAAATTTACTGGGCGGGGGTGGTGGGGGCTGAGTGCCAGCAAGACTGTCTGAGCAGGGTGCCACCATCAATTACCGCGGTGCATACAAGAAAATTTTTGGCTTTAGTTCTTTACAAACCCTCCGGATGGCCCAGAAACTGCACTTACCCGAGTGTTTTAAACTGCATGTACCCAGCCTTGAAAAATGAATCTCATGTCTGCACTTGGCAAATATTGGGGGGGGGAACATACTTTTAGCCCCCTCACTTGTCATTGGGGGGGGGGGGGCTTAGCCCCGAAGTCGTCCCCCGGGTTCCCCACCACTGACCAGAAACCCACTGCTTCCTTGTGTTGATGCAGGGGACTGCTCTCTGTTCCGATGAGTCTTTGTATTCCGACAAGTCCACTTGAAGGTTAGTATTAGGATAAGGGTTAGGTTAGGGTATGAGTGTTCGGAAAATAAAGATAAATTACATACAAGCGCTTAAAACGACATAGTACGGTATTCAATGACCCTGTACAACCCTAACAAAATGCCAACTTGAAAAAATAGTCTTTAAAACGAGATTTAACCGCTTATGCGTTCTCCGATGCTGGAAGTCGGGAGGGTTTTATGTTCCGCCAGTTGAACCCAAACAGGGATCTGATACCAACTTACTTGAGGTACAGATCCCCGGTCAGAACTACTTCTTTCGTACATGCTTGCCACCAATGTGTTTATTTATGTGGAGAAAATGCCTATTGAACGCAATTTGTGTTAGAGATTCTTTTATCCTCAAATGAATGTTGAAATACCGATGTAAGATGCATCGATACCAACAAAGAAATGATTCAGTAGTGTTCGATTACCTTTAAGACCCGGTGAAATGTCGGCGACTGGAAGTTTATTTCTAAGAGTACCGATGGAAACCTGCCTTTCTTAACCTATCGACTTCTTTCTGAATAGCATTCTGTAAGAGATTTACAAATACATTGGTAAAGTGCGAACCGTTACAACCTGTTAACATCTGAACAACAGCGTCAATTGTGTAGGACTTGTCTTTACCTCCTAAGGCTTATGGACTAGACTGACTTGCTCCCAGAATCGATTGCCGACTGTACCGCCCACTGAGACATACGTCAGTGCACTCTAGAGCACTGAGCTACTTAGCTAATCAATCATTATCGTATAACTTCTTTGATTGGTCCATTGTGTCTAGAGGCGGGGCGTTCTGTTCTACATGTGTGAGTAATACCATGCAGTGTGTGTGGTGATCGGTGGAGAGAAGACTTGTATTTACAGTAGCCTATGTACGTAGTCTACATGTTACACATGGCTGCTCTGTTAATCGGTATCCTCAGACTCAGACATTGTATTACTTCGCCGGCCGGGGTTTGTGACCGGTCAGTCTCCCATGTGGGCTCAAAGCAATTCACCAAGACTCCGCAGTACATCGGATCTATGCTTCACATAAACGGACTTGCCTTCGTTCGCTTAGCACTCAATGGGCATGGTTTTGTTTCAATGTTGTAGTTTGTTCCTTGCAGAACTTTATCAGAGATCAAGACGCCTGTGTAACGTGGAAAGGCCTAACGTTACAACTCACTTAACTCTACATGCTCATTAACCCTTCGGTCTTAGCTTCAAAGATAATTTCCTGGGTTGCAGTTTAGTTTACCCCTTACAGGTCTATGTTGTTCCTGCTGTCGTAACGTTAGGATAGTTTTATCAAATTTATCCCAGGTTTGCCTCAAAAGGAATCTCCATCAACATGCCAGTAGGCAACACACCTATGGATATTTTAACGACTTATGTTATCGAAAGGATCATCTTTTAATAACCGATTGAAGATAAAAGACTACCTTTGTCCTTATCCTTGTTGCTTTCAGTCTCAAAAGAACTTATATACTTAGTCTATAGAAATGACGGGATACTACAGCCACTGTTTGCACTTTAAAGGGAAAGAAAAAGTACAAAGCGACGTGTGTCAATTTCATTTCAAAAGTACTGCTAGACTTGGAAAACACTCAGCTAAAAGTTTCCGAAGAGGAGGAATACTAAGACGATTAGCATCACTTGTGCTTCTCGCAGAACTGTTACTCATTCAAGTCAACCCTGTAAAGTGTGCCAGCATTCAGGCATGTATATAAATTTCTTTCTGTACTAAGATCACTTTTTTGTAAAAAGCACCAATTGATGCATTCACTTCAGTTATATTCTGCTATGCTTATTCTGTTTTTCTTTCACAAATTGTAATGGTTCTCACCAGCTGCTCTATCACAATTGATCACTCTTTTATTGACAAATTGGCCTAGGCCTAACTAGTAATTGGTCTAATGCTGTGGATTCGATTCATAGAAGGGAATGGATGAATGGCGGAAAAGGGTGAATCATCAGGGTCTGGGATGTGGTGCTGTGTGCACCATCGTTAGGGTTGCAAAAAGTCAAAGAGAGAATGGTGCAATTGATGTGTCATATGAATGAGAGATCATACTTGCCAGTTATCATGTTACCATTTCCTAGGCTAGGCTAGGCCTGTGGATGCAGGCAACAACTTGAACAGTCAGCCTCCACCATGGTAACAAACCATATGAGGTACAGCAGGCAGGGGCAGTTAAAGGATTTAACAAAGGAAGTGCAAAGGGGTCGGGGACTAACTGTGAGGGCAAAGTTTGAAGCTACACACTGCACAGAAAACAAGTGAAAGAAGCCACAATGGAGACCGAGGGCCCGGGGGGGGGGGGGGGGGGGGGGGGGGGGGGGGTGGAGGGTTAGGCCGTGGGAAAAATTAGAATTAGACAATGCAAATGGTGTTTCCTGGCAGCTCTGGAAAGTGGTCATGCTGGAAAAAGGGGGGGGGGATTGGGGACTGGGCTGGAAAATTTCTCAGGATCCACACCTGATGAGGGTGGCCGGTAAATGGGTAAGGGATTGGGGTAGGGGAGTTATCACAAAATTGTGAATCAATGGCGCATTTTCATGTTGAATACATAAAGCACTGCCATAAAAGTTAGGCCCTATATTCTGCTTGACAGGTTAGGAAAAGATGCATAATTTCTGGGGTAGTGGGTTATCTTTGTGATGTTATCATATGTAAGAATATTACTAGGTTTGTTACCAGATGGCAATAAAGTGGTGGATGGGATTCACCATGTCTTTATACGTGCATAGTGGAATTTTTCAATGCCAGCAGTACTGCCTGCAGTGAGTATATCAGTTTTGGGAGAGGGTGAGAGGTATAGTAGCTAGGCTTTCATGGTAAACTGGTTATACCAATAGGGCCTACCAGTTTAAATCGGTTTCTGTTCAGTATGATTATTGCATCACATGAGAATCGCAAAATGGAGAAAACTGAAATAATTGTGATTAAAATCAAAGTAATGGTGGATAAACAAGTAAATTTGGGGAACACTTTAGACTAAGACTGTATGATTCTTTGTTTTACTTCATTTTTATGCTAAATGTGCATTCAATTTAGTTAATCGGTGTTTATGATTTCCAAAAAGGTGTCCGCACTCCTCACTCCCTGCTGTTCTTGCCAAACTTGGTGTAGGTGCCACGTTTGTGCGTAAGGGACATGCAGTAGGTTCAGAAAGGAGGTAATGAAACTGCATCTCTCATCGTACCATACAGGTCCATTGAAGTCCATTGATTTTGGCTCGGCGTACTGTGAAAGAGCATGTCTTTGATGTTTTCAGTTTCATTTGCACGCTACAAGTCCTGCACTCTCATTTAGGTTTATTACAACTCCACCCCCCCCCCCACCCCAATCTTTTTACAGCTATGATATTGGTGATAGAGTGCCATGATGAACTTTCAAGTGGTAGTCCAAAGACAATTATGCCTGCTCTTCAATAGCAGACCATGCCTACAGGACAGTGGCATAGCCATATGTTAAGGGGGAAGGGGGACTTCAGGGGTCCCCTTTTTCATGGGGGGAACTTTGCATTGAAATTGGTATATTTTCTTTTGGATTTTCCATAGGGGTAAACTTATTAGGTACTCCTATCCCATTGCTATGCCAAGTGCTACAATGGGGTCATTGCACTTTGCAGACATCAAGGTTTGTCGCTGAAATTTGAAAGTTTTTTCCAGAACAAGCTTTCACAAATCTGATAATGAATACTGTACTAGTAACTGATGCTTTTTTTGCTACTAGCACTCAGATTTTTCAGAAAGTTTTGTAAGGAGCAAGTTCTTGAAAGTTCATGGCATTTCATATATACTTACCAAAAAGTTTGTGCTTGCATACTTGCACATATACTTTGGTCAGAGCAGGGCAACTTCTTGGTCAGAGCATGCAATTGGATAGTTCATCATGACATCTCTCAAGGGTGGTTTTATGCCTGTAAGATATTTTAATTGTATTTGTTTACTGGTTATATTCAGGAGTGTTTAACTGCCCACCTACTTCAGTCTGTTAAATTCTTCAGAAATGCACCTGACCATGATTTACAGTTTACATAGTCTGATCTTCTGCAGGGTTATGACACTTCAGGGCTCTGTTCACCTTCAATACAAAGAAAGAGTGTATTGTAATGTGTGGTATTGTACAGTAGGTCTCTCTGGATATCAACACTCAAAGTTTGTACATTCATTGTGTTGAAAGTTCTGCAGAGTGGATAAACTACACACATTTTGCACAATGGTTTTGATGGTACTGGAAGTGCTACTACCTCAAGTTAATTATGGGCTCGGTACTAAGGTTCTTGACCTTTTACCATTCATGGACTGCCTTATGAGGACAGTGGAGAAAATGAAGTTGTTGATGGACATCCAGAGCTGCTGAGCATTAGGTGACCAAAGTTGCCATGGTTGGTGGTGGGGTTGGAATAAATTGCATCTTGATGCCTCAACCTCTCATTGCTTCAAGTTTCTCCTAAATAGGTAGAATTGTACTCTGTTAAAGCTGCTACTCTCTCTGATCAGTGATCACCATCTTGCCCTGCTCCTACCATGTTGCTTTCCTAACCCTACCATCTCTGCTCTTACCCTGCCACCCCAACCCCCTTCCAACCCTCTTTAAAAGTGGTGCTGATAGCTGTAGGTAGCTATGTGTATTTTGGTTGCACAATGTTGCTGTGAGGGAAGATCTTTGCACAACTTTACATTGCAGTCTTAATTCAAAGCCCCATTGAATACTGAAGTTTTGTGGTCAAAAAGTTCAAAATGTGGGCAATCAATGTTTACGTTCATACTACAGTATCAAGCAGAGGATATGAACTCTGTACTTACAAATACTGTAGAATTGTTTTATGACTTTATCAAGCACATAATAGTGAGCTTCTAGAAGAAGGGTAGAGTTCGTCATTACACATGGAATACTATCACAAGGATTAGAATGATGCGACTGTTTAATATTTAAGCCTACAAAAAGTTGTGTGGTCAAGAATTTTTTTACCTATCAGGGTTGGGTAACAATAAGGAAGGCACAGAGAATCCAAGTCACATGGAATGTACTGAACCCCACCAAAAGTATAGAAAAATGTACAAGTTGTCCAATCTGCTTCTCCTGCCCGTTCTCTAGCCAGCTGTGGAAGTTTCTCCTGCAGCCTGTTAAGCAGTAGCAACTCTCTGGTTGGAGAATCAAATGCCAACTTGAACTGGAAGAACATATTCAAAATACAGTATAATAGCTTTTGAGTATGCTGTATGGACGAAGAGGAATGGGGTAGAGAGGTAGAGTAGGTGGGGGGGGGGGCAAGGGCAACGGAGGAAAAAGAAAAGAGACGGCATTTCTACTAATGCACCTTTGCACAATAGCAAACTGTAAAAGACAACTCAGTTTGAATAGCCTTGTCAGTACTTAAGTAGCTGTGGTGTGTGTGAGAACAATGCATGGATACTTCAAAGCTGAATAGGTACTGTAATATTTATTTGCATTCCCATTTGCTCAATCAGGGCTAATCAGCAGCTAAATTGTAATAGTTACAGTAGACCCTTATTGACAGTTGTTGTGGTCCATTGGTCATAAAGTGCCTGTTAGTACAGTAAGATTCTCTCTGCTATTCATTGGGAGGAATGGCTGTTACTGAGGAAGTTCCTGCATTAGTCAATCCAATGTAACCATATAATATAGCAATGTCCACTGGCAATAAGAATGTAGTAAGGACTGTCCAGACAATCCTGTTTCCATCTGCAGTAATTATTGGGATGTTGACTATTTAAAATGGTGCCATCTACAGTCATTAAATTGTCAACTGTTTCAACCTAGATACTGTAAATGCATGATACAGCTGCACAGTTGATGGTAGTTGCTCAGCATTTCACAACAGGGGCCAACAGAAAACTTGACCACTGATGAAGACTGCAGACAATAGGTAATGGACTCTTGAAAATGGCACACATCAGATGGTACCCTATGGAGAGAGTTTGTTTGTAACTCATTTGTGGTACCACAGACCACCTTACAATAACCGTACCATTTCATTGAAGGAGGGTGAGGAAACACAGCCACCAGTGCAGGACAGGTCAAATCTAGGGATGCACCTGATATCCGGTCCGGCCGGATAATGAAAAAATATCCGGTTCCGGTTCCGGCCGGATTTTTCTCAAATTCTAGCCTGAATTAACTCCATCATCAAAAGATAGAAGTTACTTCACAGATGAATTTAA
>WURT03414068.1:0-22941 GCA_009936505.3 Holothuria glaberrima
ACTGGATGATATGAAGGCGTCACCACTTTGTCTTTTTTTCCTTGTTTATGGAATCCAGTACGCGTACTTCAATATGTGTATATATATATATATATACATACATAAAGATTACTCCAAAGTGCATATTTGGGAGCCATTTTCATCGACTTACTAACCTAATTTTCTAATCCCTAACCCTGAAACTATCAAAAATTGATATTTAGAGTTCAAAGAATATTCTAAAACTATTTTTGACGGTAAAAATTTTCTAGAAATAGTACCTGAAACATTTAGGAGACATGGAATGTCTCCCAAATAGCCTCCGCTCTAAAATAACAAAGAAAATTGTCTACCTAAGGTACAATTTAGGGTTAAACATATTCATTCATTTATATATCCATACAAAATGCCAAAAGTCAACTCGTTTCAAATAGTGTTGTTCCGTAGGAGTAATTCATAATGCCTGCAGGTTTTCTCAAATATAACGGTCAATAGGTAATCATTACAAGATATTATGTTACGACTGGCTTAATCATGTATATTCTTTCTCATTCCTTTTTTTCACTGTGTTTATCCCACAGGAGAAAAAGTGTTGTGTGCCTTTGAATTGCACCTTAGGTTTGTATTTTCAGTCAGAAGAAGCAATTACTATATCGTCATACAAAATGTACAATGTTGTTGCCTTGGTAAAATAAGGTTTCTGTATATATGCATCGTTATTGTGTAGTTAAACGTAAGAAGTGTCCAATTTCTTCACATACTGTCCTTTAAAGGTAAAATGCAGTCCCCCAGTTTGAAGGAGTGTACCCCGTCATCCTAGTACAGGAATGGCTCTTATCAATCATGTGACAAAATTTTTGTTACTTTTTTGTTAAATTCATTCAGGAAAACTTATTGATTTACCTATACATATTTAAGTTTTGTGTACAGAAGCAGAATGAAAGATACTTGTGCGAGGAGAGGAGATTTGTAAGATTTAGCAGGCTTTTGAAAATAAACTTGGGCGACCGCCATCTTCCTTTAAATGTTTTCAGAGTCATCGAATAAATATGTCATTTTTGTGTACACATGTTGAAAGTTGAAAGCCGCAACTTGTCCTTAAAATTAGAAAATACCAAGTCCGTAGCAACGCAGTGTTGAAGGGGCAGAATTAGCTTTCAAGGGCGAGATATTTTCCAGGGGTCTAACAAAGGTTTTAAGTAACCTCCTTGAAGGTAGGGGTAAAGGAATGCCCCACTACCCCTCCCTCTCGACTACGAACGTGCAGAACACTTTCCTTAAAATAGTCTTTTCATTTTACTTTGGAATTGACGGATTTTGACGTTTTCTAACTTTCCTTTGTTTTTAACGCTTTCTGTAATGTCATTGGTAGGAGCATTCAACTGCACCCAATGTCGCGAAAATTTTAAAATGTAGTAAACAGTCTGACAGTATAGGAAGTGATATCAATATAAGAAGACGTAAGTTCGTTTCATTCTTCAACATTGCTCTCTCCTAGCTCCGTGTGGATGATTTGATATTATCTGATCTCTTTTTTCTATGCCAGTTGATCAATATACGGCAATGACAGCTGAATTTGCAACCGTTGAAATGGTAAAAGTCAAGTTACTAGTGTCAGGGTCTGACCCAAGGTGGGGTACCCCCAGGATGACCGGAAGTCTATGACTGAGATAGGGATCAACACGTGTTCGGTTGTGTGTGTGCATGCGAACGCGGGTGTGTGTACAGTTATGTTTTGAAAATATCTCCTAAATGGTTAAGCAAATTACCCTCAAAAGTGGGTGCATGAATAGGTACTCTAAGTAAAAACATTGTGCCATGCTAACTACCTGAATTAAAGGTTGCAGGTAAGTGATCGAAAGTCAAGTGTTATTGAAAATCATTTTTGTCTGTATTTCAAAGAGAAGCATCTCACTGAAATGAAACTTACACATATAATACAGATGCCTAGTACAACCAAAATATGTGGCTGCCATTTCAGCCGGTCCAAAAATCACATGATGAAAGTGGTAACGTATGTTTGTAAGCAAAAATTGTCAAGAACTTACTCTAGTGGGCTAACCTTATTCTCTTCTTTACACGTACTTGCTGGGCGGGGAAGTATCTCAGAGTAGAAAATTGTGTCCTGCAGACCCCGAAAGGAAAGGTCAGTGGTCAAATTGTGTAAAAACCGTCCTTGGCTATATTTCCAAGATGAAACAGTGCACTGACTGCAACTTGACACATATAATAGGAATGACAAGTTCTACCAAAACTGTGGATGCCCTGGCTACCGAAGTCAAAGGTTACGTGATAGAAGGTCAAATGAACATTTTTTGCTGCAAAGACTTCTACTAGATGTCTGGACCGATTTTTTGGGAAGGTATCCCAGAGTGGGAAATTGTCCCCCAGAACCTCTGAAATATAGATATGGGGGAGGGGTCAGAGGTCAGAAGTCAATGTCAAACTGTGTAAAAATCGCTTTTTTGGTTATACTTCCAAGGCGGAGCATTACTAGTCATGAAACTTGACACTTTTAACAGGGATGACAAGTTCTACCAAAATATGTTGTTGCAATGGCAATGGAGGTCAAACGTCACTTGGTAGAAGGGAATATTTACAGTTTTGTTTCAAAAACTCTGGCTGACTCAATTTTTTTGAAACTTGGTGAAGAAATGTCCCAAGGTGGGAGCATATACAGCAAGCGACTAACTTATCATATATCTTGTCACACCCTTCGCTTCACTCTCATAGGGAGGGTGAGACCAAGGCTCTTGTTTTTACTATTTCCTCTATGTGCCGCTGTATGTATCTCTCCCGTACATTTACTTTTATACATAACGTAGACTACATAGTTTATACTCAGCCTAAATCATCATGTTGTATTTATTCCTTCTTCTCTTTCTCTAAAGAGGTTGTGCGAAGGTACGCATGCTTCAGGTCCAAATACACCACCATAACTTCCTTGTGTAGGGTAGGAAGGAAGGAAGATCGTTAAGTTTCACTGCAAATTTGTCACGGATCTAATTTAGACGAGCTTTCTTCAGTGGACTTAGCGTTGACAATCGTCATCAATTTTATACCAAGCTCAATCACGGAAAAAGCTATGACAGTTGTTCCATTAGTCGGGATTTTTTTTTCATTTACCTCTCGACTTTAGGGAGAAAACTTTGAAGAAAGTCACAGCCTTCCAACCCCCAAATCGTGGGAGGAATTTTTTTTCAGGAGGGGGTCTGAATGTTGGATAATTAACTATCCCCGGATACAATCTGGTGCACAGTGGCGTACCCAGGATTTCTCTCAGGGCGCCATGCAGTATGTTGTGTGATCGCCGGCCTGGGGGAAGGGTCTAAGGAGAAAAATTAGGTGTCCTTACATGCAATCTGGTGCCCCTTATGCTACCTTTTGAAGAAAAATTTGTGTTAAAAAATACACGAGTTTTTAGGAACTAAAATAATCGGTATCAGTGGGGGTGGCATGGCCCAGTGCCCCCCCCCCCACCTCGTGTACGCCAGTGCTGGTGATACTTCTTCCAGTTTCTGGATTTCCCGATATTTCCCAAAATTATTCTCTTTCCAGAAAATTTCCCGAACAGCGCCAAAAATTTGCCGAATTTCGGGTAATTTCGGGAAGAGTGGAAACACTGGCTATACACCTCTGCAGCTTTTGAAACTTCTCAGTCTCACAGAGACAATCCGTTGGGGCATGTTTTGAGCTATAATTCAAACTGATGGGGTGTCGGGATGAATGAACACTTCCTCAATTTAAACCATTTTAGTCTGAAATAAAGTATTTTAGGCACTTTTGGCCCAGTTTCTCCTAATGCAGAAAAAATGGTTGAAAATTTTTTGGTGACCAATGGCATTATATCAAATTTTTAGCAGAAAAATGCATCAAACCAAAAATTTACCGGACTTATAACGCGCCCCAGCCCCTTTTGCCGGGCCGACATCACTGTCTCCAGGGATCCATCACCGGATAACGTACTTACATTGTACTCAATTGACTACAATAGCGCTTGGTCTACGATGGTATCAAAAGTCAACATCACCATGCACCTTACGGTATCACGCTGAAGAATCTTCCCATGTTTTTGTTTTTCAAAGTTAAACAGGACCCCGAAATTCATCTTATCATACCGACAAAAACTGATCAACAAATTATGAAACCGGGATTTGAAATGTAACAACATTCAAAAGAATGTTAATTGACTTACCAAAGATAATAGCTAAGTAACCATGATAACCCTGCTGAGATAAAACGCCATCTCAGTCTTTGACAAATCTATTAAAGTTAAATATTAAAAAAAAAATAAACATGTTTGTATATCATCCGTTTCTTTTGGGATTACACCATCAAACCATTTCAAAGTAATGCAAGAGGTCAAAGTTTATTGCCACCATCTAAATCAAAGTTTTAATTGGTTAATTGGTTTCAGCCTATGTAAGCAATTCATAAACATAGAAAGCATGGGCTTCTGGAGGGGGCAAGGGGCATTGCCCCCTGGAAAATCAAAAACTTGAAAAAATACTTGAGGACAAAATAACGTCAACATTTTTATGATATCGCTAGAAAATTTCCAGAACATGAGATTTCAAAAACGGGAATGAATATATGCAACTCACAAGGCCTGGGAAATGCCATTTTTAGCAATCTGGGAGGTATTTCTGCAAAAGGTTTCTTGGCGCTTCGCGCCAAACTATGGTGTCGCTGCGCTTAGGTAGTTTTCCTGTAGGTTTTGCCCCCCTGGTAAATTTCTGGCTACACTCCTGTAAAAGGTGCCAATATATAGCAATAAAGCTCTTTTCTAATTTGATCAATTAACAGTTTTGCCTCCTTGAAATTTTATCTGCGGATGTCCATGATAGAAAGGTATTTTGAAGTGCAGAGGCGAAATATAGAGTGGCCTCTTGAAGGTTTTGTGATACTGTCGAAGGTTCTAAACGGAGCTCCACCAAAATTTGGCCAATAGTGTGACAAGAAAAACTGTTGACCAAAATGGCTTACAGCCGGAAACTAAAATTGAACCGCTGAAATAACACTTCCCAGACCTTGCAAGTACATCTAAAAGTCCTTCATTTTCTGATCTCACACTGTAGAAATTTAGTACATTTCCAAATGAGAGTTAAATTAATGTTTCCTTCAAGCTGGGAGATTTCTTTGAAAAACTATTTAGACATTCGAGTCTGCCGTTCTTGGGGGGGGGGGGGGGGAGGGAATTTGCCAAAGGGTGTGCCCTTGGCTTTGAAAATTTTGGCCTTAGAAGAATGCTTTTAACATTGTTATATTTATCTACTCACTGACTCACTTGTGTCCATGCACTAGAGACTACCATTTTAGCTTCTAGGAAACCAGCATGTTTTGTGAAACAAGCAAAATATAATTAGGAATAACGAAAAAATGAACACTACTACGTCATGAGCCTGCCAGCTCGGGTCATTCCCCATTGACACAGCCTGTTTTGTAGCAATGTAGCACTGATTTCGGGTTTTCAGAACTACAGAACTGATCTGCAGAACTACTGCAATTTGGGCCCTTGTAAAAAATCTTTAACGATGGTGAGAAAAATTGGAAACCCTCGATAGGAGATAATTTGTTTTTATCTTATTGCAGCAGGAACAAGAAAACAACTACACGATTGAGGATGAACTTTCCAGCAAACAGGGCAGGATAACCAAATATGTCTAGGTTACTAAACAAAGTTGAAGAACACTTGTTTTTACTACATAAAACTGAAAATTGAACGAAAAGCAAAGATACTCTACAGCGATAACAATATATTTTGAGTTTGAATTGAAGATTGCGCCCTCCATAACAACACCAAAAGGTAAACAACTAAGTTCGGGGAGACTGTTCGCCCTTGGGACTACACACTTTATCATACCCACACTAGCTTGACTATATCGCTCGAGAAGAAATTGGAAAATTGTCTTATTTAAGAAGGTACCACCGCCCTGTCCCCTTTCTTAAACACCATTGGGTAAATGGAAGAAGAAGCCACTCAACAAAATTACAGCATAAGCATTTAATGGCTAAGGGACAATGTAATGGACAAGAGGAAAATTGTGATAGCAATTAAAAGCATCATGTTGGCGTGTTAAACGTTCTAAAAATTACGGTAGGTAACTAATGCTTGAGAGTGCGGGGGTACATGGATGTGCGCTCCACGCGCACCCTCAAGAGTACGGGGCGGTTGCTCCAGCCTGCCAACTGTCCTACCGATTTTTCCTACGATAATGCTATTCTTTTCTAGATGTCGCAAAATAAGTTACGATCAGCAATACATAATGTCAATAAATGCGGGGATTTCAGCAAGTATTTGATAGGTTAAACGACTTTAACACGCTTTGAAAGACTTTGACAGGTAGGTTTTTTACAGGAAAAATGTTAACACCGGGGTAAGTTTACTGTTAAAACGCTTTGGTTTCCTATAGTGAAAAAGGTCGGCTGGCACAGGATACAGTGTATAGCTGAAGAGTTCTCTCCGGTCACGTTTTCTCTCTCAAAGTCAAATAAAACTTTGAAGCAACCTTGTGCTAGGACCAATTCATCAAGAAAATATGAAGCCGGGGTTTTCCACGGTTACAATTTTTAGGCTGTATATGTCTAATTGGCATTGGCTCACAAAAGATTATAGCCTAGTAAACATATGACCCCAAATATAAGATAACCCCGCGTGGATGAACTGTCAAATCTGCCATTGATAAATCTGTTAATTAAGCATAGGCCTTTAATACAATTACAGATGAATGCATTATGGATATATATATATATATATATATATTTACATGTATTTTCCATTCGCTTTAAATTTACACCATTAAACCTTTTCAAGTACTGCCGGATAGTTAAAGCTAATAAGCACCGCAAAACAAAGAAGTTAGTCAACGTAATGTAGCTATTGTTCTCCGTTGTAAATTATCTTTCAAGAATAAATCATGAGAGTGTAAACCACATTTTAAAAAGCCTCACTTTTATATTATGCAGCAGGTGTAATATCGCTTTTCTTTATTAAAACATTACCAGTGATATTTCCTCAGATGGTGCAAACAATAACACCTTAAATTAGAAAGGAATATCGAAAAAGCCAGTTGGCTATTGCTTATCTAGTCCTTGCTCTCTTTTTGCGTATTTAAGTCAATAGTTTCCGTACTATACAATATGCCATAAATCAGACTTGTAGTATTCGAGTATGTCCTCATACTTGAGTACTTTTCTTGTGCTCATACTGGTGCCTTTATGCTCGTATTCAGACAATATGAAAATCAAGTACTCGCAATTCCTACTCAGAACTTTGAACTCGTACTTGGAGATGCGTACTCATAAGAACAGACATGCCAGTCCTAGATGTTAATATTTGTAATCTGCATCATTTTCCCTTATTTAAAAGAACTCACGCAATAGGAATTTGTTGCTTTTTGTGGTGATAAAATCTGTTTCAAAACATAAGAAAGATTTGTTAGTTAGTTAGATGGGGTTTTACGCCTCAACTTATAACCTCTTGGTTTAATCTAGTGGAGCCCACTGCCTTTTTTCCAGTTGTGGGGCACTGGATTTTTTCCCTTACTCCATTGCTCATGCTGAGCATCACGAACAACGGCAGTAGGTTACATTTTTAAAGTTTATGGTATGACTCGACCTGGGAATCGAACCCGGGGTCTAATAGCAGAGTTTTGAGACTAGCATTGTAGAGAGCAGCGCACTGACATTTTTAATGTTAAAACCAAAGTTAATGCACTGTTCATACAAACTACTTAGATCAATGTTAAAATCGGTAAAAACTGTCAACCTAGGGAAGAAACTAGCCATTTGTTTTGTTTTTTAAAGAAAATGTTTATAAATCAGTTTTCTCAGTAGGTTTGAATTAATCAAGCTAATTAAGTCTGTTTTGCTGGTTAATTCATACTTTTACTCCTTCTAGTTTGAAAACCTGGTTATGCTTGAATCTGCACGTCTACATCTTTTTACAATAGGCTTCCAGCGTAATCCAGACTAACCTTTGGTCGATGTGTTCAAGATGCATTGGTATTGTGTGTGTGTTTAAGGGGTGGAGTCGAGTCTTAGATGTAGTTTCTACGGTGTTGTGTAATAATTATACTTACTTTCTTCTAGGAAAAGTTATGATAGGATATCAAAAGTACAAAATAAGTGCCCGCGAAGCACTCCGAAAAAAAAAACACTTCTATAGACATTTTACATGGTTATCAACAAAAAGTACTCAATACGCACTGAGCAGAATAAAAAATGTTAGTTAGCCCTTTCGTTTCACAACAGCTAGGACTAACGGGCATTCGATTTCTCTATGATGCAGCAGATTTTAGGTTGGTAGCTCGGATGGGCGAACGTAAATTTTGCAAGGGTCGAAGTTGAGTAAGTTCGTGGAGGTGTGCAGCTGTCATCGACCCAAACTGACACCCCTTTCTTCATTTGTATGAATTGGCCAATAACGAAGCGTATGCGAAATCAGACGCTTGCAGAAAGTCGGAGTCAATGTGCTCACCCCCAGGTGTGATTTATGAAAAGTAGATGGTTTTATATCCAGCTCGGCAACTCGGCAGTATGTTGTGCAAAGCGATTATTTCACTCGACTTTTACTCACTTTAAGTAAAACAATGTAGTAATAAAAATATTCCGATATTTTTGTAGTCCCATGTAAGATTTTTTTGTCAGTAAATAAAAAGCAAAAAAAAAAAAAAAGAGACATTTTTCCCGACCGAAAGGCAAATTTTTCCCGACAGACGACACTTCTGTGGGTGTAGCGCTCCCGTATCCAAGTTAGTGATGCTCGTGAACAGATTAAACACAAACCTTACATAAAAATTTTATTCAATGTCTTAACGTTTTAAAATATAAAATCTTCCTGGTTCAAAAACATTAACCTGGACATAGGTCATGCTGTGATGACTCCGCTAAAGTTCATGTATCTCACTTCACCTTTCTTTTGTTCTACTGGGGTATTCATCGCAACACCGTAATTCTTTTGCACTCAGGTTACAAGCGATAACAAAACAGTACTAAACCTAGTACCTAGTCGTTACTTCCATTTCAGTTTTAAGATTATGTCGTATTTCTTTGTACAAATATAAAACTGGAAAGGGCAAGACGCAGTAGTTTGTTTCACATGTCTCTTTACAGACTTACTTCAGCTGTATTGCTTGTCCAGTTGTCTAGGACAGGGTAATAAATGTCTAGCCGTTGTCATTTGTTGTACTGGAGACGGGAAACAGATGCGCTGACCATTTTAACGTGATCAGTTCTTCATGCTAGTGTTACATCTGAGAGAAACCATGTCGAACAACGAATTTAAACTGGAGAGATGCACCATGTCACTTCACTTGGGGAAAGATTGCGAAAGCGGTTCCGTTTTTCAGAGAGGGAATGATGAAGACTCGTGTTACATGTTTGAGTATATGGCTTACCTAGAATTTGTAACTAATTGCCAAAACGTTAATCAATAACGGACGGAAGTCTTGATAAGGCAGATAGAATTACTGACAAAATGTAAGACGAGAGTAAAAAGAGGGCGTTCCAGTTAGTTTCACTAGCAAATTTTATCCATGTCTGAGGAATCGCAAGAAGCCATAGCTCCAATTACATCAGAATTGTTAAAATTTTATGGAGATTATCTTTCCAACAGCAATAAGAAAGAGACAGCCTATATAAACTGATAAATGCAATCGAAGCGTGGGCTTTGAGACGCATTCTTTTACATGAAAAATCAGAAGAAAAGTATCAAGCTGCGATAAGAGTTATCCCAGATATTGCGATGTGGCATTTTGAACTTGGAAGAGCCGCTGGAAGTAGTCCAACGCTGAATCCAAGTCAGAAGAGTGAAATCAAAACAAAACACTTTAAAAGAGCATTACAGCTCATACCTGGTTACGTAAGATGTAAGACTAAGCTCATTGAATGTTACCTTTAGGGTGGATATCTTGAGGATGCGAGAGTAGAACTGAATCATCTTGAGCAATACGACATCCCCGGTATCCCTACAGCGATCTGTGTAAGGGCTTTCTCATGGGCGTCACCAGACATTTTTAAAGGGGGTCGTATTTTGTGTGAAGAAGGAAGTTATTGCCACCGCAGCGGCAATGCTCGCTCGTAGTATAGCGAGCAGTACGGCGTGGAGTCCAGGGGCGAAGTCGCGGTAGGGGTCCAGGGGGCGAAGCCCCTGGAAACTCTGAGGAGTTAGACATTTCAAATGCCTATAATGAGGTGAAATTATCGTCAATATACTGCTAGTTTGATAATGCCAAAAATACGATTTCTTATTCATATAAGAGCAAAATGTGAACCCATTATGAGTCTTAAAATGACAATGACATTAGAACGTTTTTCTTCTAAATTTGGGGGCCTATCATGGGATGGGAACTATGGGCTTGGTAAAGGGAACCAATTGGAAGGATCCAGAAGCAAAGGATTCCATGGACAAAAACCCTAGTGGAATATAATGGAATATTCAAGATGAAAGGGAAAATGCAGTCACCCCAATCAGAGTAAGTTTGCCCCGTCACTCTAGTTCATGAATGGCCTATTTTGATCATATGACAATATTTTTGCTTGTGAATTGTGAAATTCAAGGAGAATTTCTCCTTGCTTTTCCTATTGTCTGTAATAGTCATGTTCAAAACGTCTTCAGAGGTGCTTCTAATGCAATTAGAGTAGATTTGCAAAGAGTTTCCAGATTTTTCCAAGCAAATTTTGGAGCGACTGCCTATTGCCTTTAAGGAGATAAAAATAGCTAACCTCAGATAACAAATCATAGAAAAGTTATTAGTAAACTGAACTCTGCAATGCAAAGAAATTTAAAAAATATCGTTCAAATCTGCAATGAATAGCGTCTCTTAACTGCTTAAGTTATCAGGCTCTATAGAACAGAACAGTAAGTTTGTGCCCGATGTGATTTTACCAATTAACTTCGTTGTTTTCTTTCAATTTTTCTCCCAGAAGACCTAGAAAATACAGCTGTACTATGACATTTATTCCATTAAAATATGTAATGGAAAGGTAAAAATTGAAATCGCCAAGCAAAAAATTGTAGGAAGAACAGAAGAAGTTGTTTGAAATTTAGAATAATAATTGACCGATCACTCAGTTCTACACGCAAAGATAAAAAAGAAAGTTAATTTTCAAATATCTGTACAACCCTTTCCTAAACTTAAAGTGCCTTTCGACGTGCCCTATTTTTGTGGGATAAGTCTATACCTATTCATAATACTATCCGATGGAGTAAAAACACCTTATCGCTGAAATATCGAACCGTCGAGTGGAAGGTGGATATTAAACACTGACAAGCATATGTCGTGCATTTAGTGCGCTAGGAGTCGAAATCTTGAGAGAGCATATTACTTTACAGGTTTTACTATGTGTAGTAATGTTAAAAGCCTCAGAATAGTCGACTGCTACAACAATATCATCACCCTTTTTTCATTGAGATTTTAAGTCACTCTGAAATGTCAAGCATGCGCGAGTCCGTTTTAATATTAATGTATATCCTATACTGACATGAAGCAGTTTCCCCAACAAAATAAACAGAATTCAAGAGATGAACATCTTTCTAAGATAGTTTCTATAAAGCGATTGTTCCGTTGAAGAAAAAAATCTTTTAAAGGTATTTTATCAAAAGTACTTTTCATATTTTTCTATCATTTCTTACGTGACGGTATTAGATACATGATTATAATACTATGGAAAGGTGTAGCTACATGTCATCTTACCTATAACTGTTTAAAAAAGGTAAGGGGTGAAAATAGTAATTTGGGGGACTCGATCTGTAATTGCAGTGAAATTAATGTTCAGCATATTAAAAGAAGTTTATGATTTTCAATGACAGAAGAAACCTATTACAAATTTTTGGTACAACCTGTAAACGTTTCTGTAAAACAAAGCTCAAAGGGGGTCGTTTGCACCCCCGACCTATTTTTCAAAGAATATTTTTTCTGTTAACGATCGATTGTATTTACGTATACGTTTAGGCCTGCGTGTGAGCTTCATGTGTATAGTTTAAATACTTCAAAACGATCACAATGCATCACAAAGAAAAAGTCTATTGTAATATCTTTCGGCGATCACTGGATATGAAGTGAGCACTAGGCAATTTAGTATGTAGAATCCCGTGTTACATTTTTCTGCTGAAGAATTTCAGAAACCCATCTAGCTCTACGCTGTACATTTGTTGGAAATCGATAATAAAATGGTTGGGCCTGTAATTTTTCTTGCCGATAACGCAACGAACTTTCTCTATCATCAAGAATACATTCTGAACAAAGAATGTACTAAACCTTATAACCTTTGACCAATTCATTTGTACAGAGCGTGCATGTTGCGCGCGACAACTTTGACGTCCATTATGGCTGACGCTGTTGTTGTCACATGTATTTGTGACGTCAGTGAAGAACTTCTAAATCGTGTATATTGGTAAAGTCTGCAACCGTATCGGGTATCAACAGGTTGCTTGCGCCCACAATTACTGCACTCACAATACCAACTTGGAGTATGTACTTGAAGAGACGTACATATTCAACACCTGCTTTGAAGATAAAGGAAACAGGAATTCCTATGAAATAAACAGGTTCCTGCTGATACCTTTTGTAATCGGTAATCCTGCTTAAGCCATTGCTTCCCGTTTTTCATTACCCGTTTTATGTTCAAACCTGATCAATAGGTTTCAATAGGAATTCTTTTCTTTTCTTCCAGTAAGGAGGATATAGTTGCAGAAGATGATTATTTTATCGAGAAATCATTTCAAACTAATTTACTTTCGCAGATATTTGAAGGAATCCAACCTCAGTTTCAAGCATCGGCTATATTTCCCCTTAATCCCTTTCAAGTATATTTCATAATGTTTAACAAATTTAACAGTGGAAGCCGATTGTTAGCGTATAGGAGTTATTCTGTATAAGTAACAAAGAAACATTCTCACATGATTAAAAGAGCCGCCAAAGAACAACACAAACTTTTTCAAAAATGTACTCCAAGTGTACAAAGCCTAGCACAAAACTGCATTTAAGAATCCTCATATATACCACAAGTGTTCCAAGGGGGGGGGGACCTCTGCCTTCAAATAATTTCCCCAGGGCAGCCTGTTCCAAAACATTTATCTACAGCTGCGAACAGCCTCATATGTCGATGCACATTACCCCGTCTCACAGAATAGACCTTATACATATGACGCCACAGAACAGAAAGTATCCCCTTCCCGATGGAGGTAAGGGTGTGTCATTGCAACCTACAGTACACCTGTAAATGCGGACAGTTGATTTTTGTACGGGTCGGATATACGCTTAGTCTTCTTCGAGCGCGAGCGACGTCGACGTCGTGCGTGCATTGTGCTTTTTTGTTTTGCCTCCAAAATATCGCGTGACGTCATTGCACAATGTTTTCAGACAAATTCTAAATTTTGTCTTATGACAATTTGCATTCAATTTACGTCTAAATCCGTAACTTAGGGGTGGTTCAGGGGTGGATGACCATGCCTCCGTAAGGTTTCATAAACATCAAGATTTCTTTAGTTACTATCTTAGTACCCTTGACTATTTTATAACTTCTCAGTGTGACTCCCATCCCACCCAGGACGGTCACCAGTGAAAATGGGACGAAAATCTTCCCTACGACAAAGTGAAACAGTGGTCAATTATGCAATAAAAATTCTTTGTTCGTAACCTTGAAAAATCGTCCAAAAGCAGTGATTTTTTCAACCAAAATCGTCCAGAAGGGGCAGGACGAAAATGGACGACGAAAAAAGGTCATCCAAAATCTTCGAATATCGTCCCATTTTTCACTGCCACCCACATTACAAAGTGGGGACCGGGAAAAGCTAAGTGAGTTTAGGTACTGGAAAGTTTTGAAAGGACAACAAAATGGCTACAAGTAACAGCATATCTGTAAATATAGGTTAATTCACATTTTGCACAGTTGTTTTTAATAACAATCGCCTTGGTTTCCAAGTCGAAAGGTTCGACATGTTGATGTGCAATTTGAGAGCTATCCCTCGTCAGGTATGCCAATTGATAGTCAAATAGAACTTTGAAACTCGTCTTATGAAAGGACAAGCCAATCATGGAAGTATATTAGATACCTGGGTTTTCAGCTTGTCAATCTTGAACGTTGGCCTAAATGGTTCTGCAAAGCTAATCGCCAAGAAAACATATGCTACTGTCAACATGATAACTAACACTGCGATCATTGCAAAACAAGAGGTGTACAGATTTGTTTAATTTGATACAGATATCTCTTTTATCTCTTTTTTGTTCTTTATCAGGGGTGGGGATCCCTTTGTTCTGACGGGCCGTTTTGAAGGTCATTCAACCACTCCCGAGCAGCACACAGAGTGGTTGTAATAAGCTTTCTCCGCAGAGCGAAGGCAAAGGGTCATTAAAAGGCCCTGAGAGACCAAAGGAAAGTAAAGACAAGAACAGGGCGAAGCCTCGGGAAGCCCTGGAATTTGTACTTGACTTGAGATCATAGAATATTCATCCGCTTACTTTAAAATTGTACGGAGATTATCTTTCCCACAACAATAATAAAGAGAGCCTATCTAAATACAATCGAAGCGTTTGCTTTGAGACGCATTCTTTAAAGGGAAATGTTGCGTTTTAAATGCACCAACACGGCATACAAAGAAAATACCTAAAAACATAATTAAACCACTCAGTCTCACCAATTTACCCTAGCAATAGCTTTATCGCCTTAAAATATTATGCACTACAAGAGTAGCGGATGTTGCATCATTTGAATTTGTGAAAGTTTGGGTGAACAAATTACTTTTGTGCAACAAATAACCAAATTTCGTCCTGTGAGAGCCTTAGTTCTTGAAAAGAAAGCCGTCGTACTGCTTAATTTTGAATTGTCTATCATTCTGTATTTATTACTCTTAGTTTAAAAAATAAGAAAATTTTCTGTAAAGCAAACGCAATATTTCCCTTTAAAATGAAAAATCGGAAGAAACTTAGTATCTAGCTGCGGTAACAGTTATCCGAGATATTGCGATGTGGCATTTTGACCTTCGAAAAGCCGCTGGAAATAGTCCAATGATAAATCCAAGTCAGAAAGGTGAGATAAAAAACAAACTTTAAAAGAGCATTACAGCTTAAACCTGATTACGAAAGATGTAGGGTTAAACTCACTGAATGTTACCTTAACGATGGAAAGTTGGAGGATGCAAGGGTGGAACTGAATCAATGCGACACCTCTGATATCCCCACAGTGATCTGCGTAAGGGCATTCTATTACAACAAGGAAAAAGAGGCTATGATAGAGCGCTCAGGATTTTGCCTGAGGGAGAAAAGTTACACCATTCAGATATATACAAGAACATCGCAATCACATACACCCTTAAATCAAAATCAGTCAGCCCATTAAAAAGAAAGGCTACTCTTAAAGAAGCCCTGGCCTATGTGGAGAAATGTTTATCAAAACAACCAGGATCATATTATGGTATCGCAACTAAGTTTAAAGTTCTTTGTTTATTAAAAGAGTCAACAGATAAAGTGGAAAACTTTGTTGCAAAGTTGACCGTCGATCGTTCCCTGCCTCCCTCACACCTTTTGACACTTTTCCTAAAAATGATGAAAATCTTTGAAGAAGCAAATAAATCCATTCCACATCCAGACCATGAATTATTACTGAATTTGTATAAAAATATGGTAGAAGTTCCCTTGCATGGCTGGCTGCCTTAAAAATAACGATGATGGGGAAATGATTGTCATCACAAAAGATCAGGTTACTCTGAAAAAAACAAAACAAAACCTTTGTTGAAAGTTACATTGAAGAGAACAACGTGCTGAACAGCACGAATGAATGTTTTCTGGCTCTTAACGAGCGACTGCTTCCATATTTGAATAATGATACTTTCTAGCAGAAATAAATTCCTGTTGACACTTCTTAAATGCCCGCAGGTGTGAAATGGTATAAATAGGTACGAACAAACAATACCTTGTGCACAAAGGCGTAGGAAGCGGGGGAGGGGGCTGGGGGCGATACCCCCAGCGAAAATTGTGGAGGGCTGAAGTATGCTTTAGCCCCCCATTTTTCAAGCACGAAAACCCGTTATTCGTCTCTTCTGTAAGAAATGTCAAAAGTTTGCAGTAATTTACCTTAGAATTTGTCCAAAATAATGCTCCAGATTGCAACTAAGGACCCTACAATATCAAAAAATTTTCCACAGGACTAAAAAATTTCAAAAATGTGCAGTAATATCCCTTAAAATTTGTCCGAAATAATGCACCAAATTTCATCTAAGGGCCAATAAATATCAAAAAGTTTTCAAGGGGCTAAGTAAAATAAAAAAATTCAGTAATTTACCCTAGAATTTGTCTAAAATGATGCACCAAGTTGCATCTAAGGACCCTCAAATATCAAAAACTTTCCAAAGGGCTAAAGAATGTCAAAAATGTGCAGTAATTTACCTTGAAATTTGTCCAAACTAATGCACCAAATTGCATCTTGGGACCCACAGATATCACAAAATTTTCCAAAGAACTAAAAAATGTCGAAATTTTGCCGTAATTTAACTTAAAATGTTTCCAAAATGATGCACCAAATTGCAACTTAGGACCTTAAAATGTCAAAAATTTTTCCAAAAGACTAAGAAATGTCAAAAATGTGCAGTAATTTACCTTAAAATTTCTCCGAAATGATGCACCAAATTTCATCTAAGGACCCTAAAATATCAAAAAAATTCCAAAGGGGAGGGGGACACCCCCTCCCCCACTCCCCCAGGACGGCGGTCCGAAACAAGGTTCAGCCCCCAGTCTTGAACAGCTTCCTACGCCTATGATTGTGTATATTGGTTAAGTCAAAAGGGATCTCCTATGAAATAAATAGGTTCCCGATCATTCCTTTTGTAATCGGTAATCCTGTTCAAACCTATTGCTACCCGTTTCAAATTACCTGTTCTACATGTTCAAAACTGTTTAATAGTTTTAATAGGATTTCTTATCTCGGCTTATACAGTATAAGAGGATATAGTTGCAGAAGATATTTATTTTATCGAGAAATCCTCTCAAGTTCCATGATATCACCTTAGCCTGCTGGTATGTAAAAAATGACTTCTTTTTTTAAGTTACATAGTAAAATTGTTCACTTACCTTCCAAACGAGTTTTACCTATAAAAGCCAGAGAACAATGCCTTTAAAATAAGTTTCTTTTTCTTAAAACTAATCAAATTACTCGGATATTTTAAGGAATCCTACTCGCAACCATGGCAACATATGAACTTACAACTGGCGTTGCCGTGTGTTTGTTACTCCCATTTAACTTCTCTTCGACCCACGGGTAAAAGAACGACTTTACATTGAAACCTTTATTATGTAAATTGCGTTCACACAATATGATGTAATGTAATATTCACATCGCTGTTCAGTTTGTCTGTGGATTGCTTTCTGACCGCGGGGCAAGGGAGTCGAGCGTTCACGCCTCGTGTTTGTCCCTGGCCCTCAAAAAAGTTCGGGAGGATAAAGGGTTGGTCCTGCAAGAGATTAACATGTGGTTCCAACCTCAGTTTCAAGCATCGGCTATATTTCCTCTTCATCCCTTTCAAGTATATTCCATGATATTTAACAACTATAGTACAAGTCGATTGGGAGCGTATATGAGTTCTCCTGTATCAGTTTTACAGTTTAGTAACAAAGAAACATTTTCACTTTATTAAAAGAGAGGCCAAAGAACAACACAAACTTTTTCATAAATGTACTACAAGTGCACATAGCGGAGCACCAATCTACATCTAGGATTAGAGAGTTAGAGTTAGATGCGGTTTTACGGCCCAGTTTCTAACCATTTGGTTTAAGTCGAGCAGGCCACGGCCTTTTTTCCAGTTGTGGCTCACTGGCTTGTTTTCCCTACTCCATTGCTTATGCTGAGCACCACGCACAATGGCAGTAAGTTTCATTTTTAAAGTCTTCGGTATGACCCGGCCAGGGTTCGAACCCTAGACCTTCCGGGTGCAAGTCGGATGCTCTAACCACTTGGTCATACATCTAGGGATCCTCATATATACCACAATTGTTCCAAAGGGGGGGGGGGGGACCTAAGCCTTCAAATAATTTTCCCAGGGCAGCGTTCCAAAACATTCATCTACGGCTGAGAACAGCCTCTTATGCCGATGCACATTACCCCGTCTCGCAGACTTAACCGTATGCATATGACACCACAGAACAGAAAGTGCCCCCTTCCCGATGGAGGCAAGTGAGTCTCATTGCAACTTTCAGTACACCAACAAATGCAGACAATTGATTTTTGCACGCGCCTAGTCTTCTTCGAGGGCAAGCTACGTCGACGTCGTGTGTACAGTGTGCTTCATTGTTATGATTGCCTTCAAAATGACGTTCAGTGATGTCAAAGCATAAGATTTACAGGCAAATACTAATTTTGTCTACTCACAATTTTGCATAAAATTCTTGTCAAAATCCATAACCAAAGGGTGGTTCAGGGGTGGATGACCACGCCTCCCTAGAGTCTCATAGACAACTAGATTTCTTAAGTTACTATCTATAAGCACCCTTGGCTATTTAACAACTTCTCAAAGTGACTCTCATCCCACCGTCCCCCAGGATAGGCACCACCTGCATAATAAAGTTGCGGATCACAGGAACTAACTGAGTTTCATTACAAAAAGTTTTGAAAGGACATCAAAATGGCTATAAGTTACTATAACAGCACATTTGTAAATATCAGTATATTCACATTTTGCACAGTTGCTTTAAAAACAATCGCCTTGGTTTCCAAGTGGAAAGGTTCGACATGTTCGATATGTACAATTTAAGAGTTATCCCTCGTCAGGTATGCTAATTGATAGTCAAATAGAACTTTGAAACTCGTCTTATGGCAGGACAAGCCAATCATAAAAATTATATAAGAAAGCTGGGTTTTCAGCTTTTCAATCTTCAACTTCAGCCTAATTGCAATCACTAACACTGCAATCACTGAAAATCAAGAGGGGTGCAGATTTGATTAATTTGATACAGTTCCCTTTTCTGTTCTATATGATAACAAATAGGTGCTAAAAGATTTCAGGGTTAGTGTTAGTGTAATTGACACAAAATGATAGATGAAGAGTAGCAACGATAGTATCATAATCAGGCCCGAAGGCAAAGCATTCAACTTTAAGGGGACACATCGATACAATAGATTCGTAATCCCAAAGACGGGTCAAAGGAGAGGGGTGTTCTCCACACTTTTGGCATTTTTTTTTTACCTATTTAAGGATCTCAAATGCCAAATGGTGCAATATTTAACATTTTTCTGCCCTGGTTACGGTATTCATGTCTCTGATTTCTGCGTGAAGAACTATTTATTGATTTCTTTTGTTGGGGGTACATACCCCTCCCCAAAAGGTACACACGTGCCTGTTCATGAAAGGCACAACGTGATGCTATCTCAACATTTCCCTCATTGGAACAAATCTAAATTTAATATGCAGATTTATGACCTTTCATGATATCCAAAATATAACCAACCCATTATTGGTCCGAAACTATTAAACGACCCGTTTGATCTAAGAGAAGACAGGTGTCTGCGTTATGGTCTATGTATAGGTCACATGGTGAGATACCCCGCTGAGTGGATTCTCTTTGCTCAGCCCCTCTTTAAGGCTTCTATAAGTGACTGAACAAGGAATTTAGGGTACAGCCTGCTACGCAGGCAAATGGTGAGGTAGATAACCATCAGTTACTAACATTTAATATCCTTGCGCGTTCACTGTTTTAAAGTTAATTCGTCAATCAACTTCTACATCGCATCTTGGAGATATGTTCAAATTTGTTATGTGCAAAATGATGAAGAATTGGCTTCTTTTCTACGAAAATGAGAGATTTTAGTGTATTTTTTTGTAATTTTATTTGCAAATATTAGGTAATATAAATCCAGGTTTCTTGACACTTTTATGAAATTTAATGAACAGTTGTAAAAAACGAAACACCAATCCAGATTGCGTATATAATACCACAAAATTTTGTAAAGATTTGTCAAGTAGTGCTAGCCTTGATTGCTGAAAAAGTATCATGAAATACCAACGCGGACATATTGCAGAATTATATCATGAAATTCTGTAAATATTTGTAACATAAGGAATACCAATCCTGATTGTTGAAAAATATGGTTAAATTTTGTAAAAAATTGTAAAATTTGTTACACCAATCCATACTGTTAATTTGCTAAATAATATCCTGAATTTTTTGAAGGTTTGTGAAGTATGTAATACTAATCCAAATTGTTAAAAATACAATAAAATATTATAAAAAAAATTTTACATACGTATATACCAATCCAAATTGCTGAACAATATCATAATACTCTCTGAATATTTGGTAAAAAATGTTAAAAGCTACTAAGAATTTTTGTAACGATTTTTTGAGTATGAAATTTCAACTCAGATTGTTGAATAATTTCATGAAAATAAGGCAATAAATGAGACGGTAGAAAACTTTATTGCAGATTATGTTTTTACGGTCAACGTTTCGCCCTATAGTTTAGGGACCATTTAAGAGAACATAACGTTAACGTTTGTTAAACTATGGGCTCCAAAGTGATTTTGAATTGACAGCCTTTCCCAAAGCGGCGTCGAAATTTACACAAAACAAATCTTGTATAAGTGTTTCTGTTGTTTACAGTGAGAGATCACTAGAATGCACTGATGAAAATCGTGGTAAGTTGACCGACTGAAACTTTATGTCGCAGACATTTTTATTTACGATAACAATAATACATTGCTTTCCCGGCAAAGTAAGCTTAAAGCCAGACAGTCATCACTCCAAGTACATTTTTCGTGTGGGGGTATCAAAATTCTCAGTTGGTGACTACTCTTTAATGGACATCAAAGTTTGAAAATTCAAATAACGCAGAGTAACTCACATTCCATACAATGCAGAGTGAAAGTTTGGGTTATACATTATAGCTTTGTATGCTCACCATGGCAATTAAATATGTTTGCGTCTGCATAAGGAGGAGCTTAACACAGTTATGGGAGGAGTGACAAGCTGCTGAGTTGGCAGAATTGGAACTCTCTTGGATGTCGAGAATTGCCCTTTAAGAAGGATATTGATTTGTCTACTGGGAACAAATAATGCCGAACCAGACGTGTGTGACAACACACAAAAACTGCAAGAGTATTCCAAGCATAACGACGATGTGTAGAGAGTTTTATATTGATATAACGGGTTCTCTTCATTTTCCAGTTCTTGCTTCATTTCGTTTTTCTATCTAGGCTATCTGCATGTGTATGGCTTTGCAAGAAGCACCGCAAAAATGTCAGTTATGTGTATGTTTGGGGTATCAGTCTTGTAATGTATTCAATGAAAATAGTGCAAACACTTCTAAATGTAAGGAAAAAGAACATGTCACAAACAGAACTATAAAAAGGCTTTTACAATCACACGCATATACATCAAGTCTTTTGTTATGTTGTACATCAAAATACATTCTAAAACTAAGTATGACGTTTGTTCACTTCATTTGTTATCCTTCCTATAAGATGTAGAACATTGCGTCTTATATTCCTCCTGACTTTGACCACAAAATGCCATACATAATTCAGGACGTTTAAATAATGAAGAAATAAAACTCCATCGATAGTGTAAAGAACTCGCACCAAACAAAATCCAAACCCTATTTATTTAAATAAACACTTATCCAAATTTGAAATCTCTTTCACATTAAAAACCCACTTGTACCTAGGCTTTGTGGTCATGGCTGCGTGAACATAAACAAGGACGTCCCCTTTGTCTGATGACTACTCCCTTGTTAAACAAAGTATCAACCAATCAGAGACAGGCTTGCAACTTACAATTTGTGGTCTTTCCAATCCTGATATTTCTGAGCTGTAGATGCCAAGGACTTTTAAGGTCTGTGAACTTGTTAAAAAAATTTACATTAAAGGGCAACAAATTTCACCCCAAGCAGTAAACACTCTCCCTACTAAGTTTACTTCAAGCGCCTCCTCCAGTTTCAAAGAGGGCATCTGTTTAGTGGACCTCCCAGACAAAGCAGCAATAGCCTATACTGACTTGAAATTGTTCAAGACTATTCCTCCCAGGCTGCGTGTAGGCTGTCTGGGTTAACTATCTGTACGAATCATCAGTGACAGACCAATCAGCGTGATGTTATTGCTTGGATTTATATCAATCAGAGTGCAGTCACCAGTTACAGTTAGAACTATAGGGCTATTCCTAAATATGTAAGGGGATGACAAAGCCCCTTTAAATTTAGAAAATGAAAAGCAGAAACAAGGAGCTACCAGTTTTCCTTATATATCACTACTTTAGTCACGTCACTGAGTTCTGGAGAGACGACCACATGAGGTTGAGCTGGCTGACGTTTCCTCATTTTCGCACCCCTCCCCCTCCACTCTACCTCAGTGAAATTTAGATTTGCGGACCTAAAAACATCATACCGCTTGCAGCGGATCCGACGTCCATGGTTCACAAAAACGAGTATTGCATACATTTTCCTACCCCGCGGAGCGTACGTGTTTTTTCCGAAGGGTCGTTATTCCGAATTAAGAATAAGGGTCGTCATTCCGAAGGGTCGTTATTTCGAATTGAAAATAAGGGCCGTTATTCCGAATACTATGAATGCTGCAGAATGGTAAGAAAAACGACCCCTCTCCTTTATTCAGAATAACGACCCTTCGGAATAACGACCCTATTGTTTTACTCGGAATAAGGACCCTTCGGAATAACGATCCTTATCCTCTGTTCGGAAAAACGACCCTTCGGAATAAAGACCCTTCGGAAGAACGATCCAAATGTTATATTCGGAATAACGACCCTTCGGAGTAACGATCCTTCGGAATAACGATCAGACCCCAAAGTTTTCCTAGTCTGTGGCAACAATGAGGCGCGACACAAAACCAGAAATTTACCATTTTCAAACAATGCGCCCAGCTGTAATGTGCAAAATGATCGAGGCTTTTAAGATATAACAACTTCTGCAAAGCCTAGTAGTGTTAGCGCCATCCGAGCTGTCCTAGAAAGCTGACTGGCTAAT
>WURT03414178.1:0-34666 GCA_009936505.3 Holothuria glaberrima
TTGTGTCTGTGAAAGGACGTTACCGCACGTTTACGTATTCCTATATAAAAAGTGTGTGAAAACGTTAAGGGGAATCCAATTTTTCGCCCTGTGGTCGACTTTTCAACAACTTCTTTCCCCCTAAGGTGGGAATTAGAGAAATATAATATATATATATATATATATATATTCCTTTTACGTAGTTGGATAAACAAAACAGTCAGTATGGAATTCTTAGTGTGGGCTATTTTTCGACTTTGTTTTGAAAAATAAAAATAAAACCTATGAATGAAGTTGTATGGGCTTTGGTACTCACAGGGGTTTCTATGAAAAATTTCAATACAACACTTGGGTTGATAATGAGGAAATGAAGAGGGGATTTTGGCAAGATTGTCATATTTTTTTGTGTCCACGATTTTGTACAGAAGGCTATTTTAAGAAATGTGGGGGCTAATTGCTGTCTGCTCTTGCTTATTTTCTGCGGTAACTTGAATGCTCTGTGGGCTCGTGCTAATTGTTTTTGATAGGGACCCTAACATTGGTAATGTCATTCTCTATTTAAGAGATGTTTTGTACCCTGGAATATTTTTGGAAATGTGACCACCACTTTCTAACCCTCTCTATCTTTCAAAGAAAAATAATCCTCTTGTTTTTTTGAAAGTACGATGCTCGCAATTTTGTTTTTCCCTTGCAAATGAAATAGGGTGGGAAAAAACATTCAAGGTGGATTTCTTTCAAGCCTGCTATTCTGAAGTTGTCATCTGTTTGGTTGACAAATGGTACAATGTAGACAGCTGAACAAGATAGTAGGAGACAAAAATAGAAACAAACCTGTTAGTCTAGTTGATGACTAGTCCCCCTCCTCATAGGATCTAGGAGCTAAATAATAAAACTAGGGCCTGTGGAAAAATATCTTGTTCAAAAGGAAGCACGTAGATATACTGTCCTGATAATTGTTTGGTACAAAGCAAGTGTACAGCATACATGACATGCTTCTTTTAACAACATTTTCTTTGCTTATTTGGTAAATGGTTTACAGTAAATAAATTGACTACACTATACAGCTCCTTATCACAAGTAGTACTGAATATTTCCATACATCAATTTTTGGTTTGAAAATTTAATAAGGCAACTACTGTAGGTTCCTCTCTATTGTACATGTAATAGCCCAGTATAATTTTCAAGGATCACCACATTTCAATACTGCTGGTATTTGGAACTGGATCCAGGTTACATAAAGATAACTTTGTTAGATAACTTTGCTGGATATCGTTTCCTGGTTTGTGCAAGTTCATCATCTTGAGTGTTACTCAAGATCTTATGAGGTACAAGTCTGAATGGAGCCATAGCTCCATCTCGCGTTCCTTTGATTGATTCTATGGTTGTCGCAAACACGTGTACAACACCAGGCATGTACAAAGTGTGGAGGCCTACAGTAGCGTACCAATGTCTGTCAATATACCAGTGTTCCTACTGCCATTGTGCTTGGTGCTCAACATAAACAATGGAGTAGAAAACAAGCCGGTCAGCCACAACTGGAAAGAAGGTCATGGCTGGCCTGACTTAAACCAGTTGGTTACAAACTGAGCCAAAAAACCTCATCTAACTATACCAGTGTTCCTACACTGCAGACTTTTCTGTGCACAAGGTGTGTTGCCAGTTGTCTGCAGACCTTATGTGCATATTGCATCACAGTGCAGAAAGTGCTCCCTTGTTGGAGACAAGCGCGTATCATTGCAAGTTACACCAACAAATGCGCAGAGCTGCTTTGTGAACCAATCAGATATCCGCGCGAGTCTACTACATGCA
Source organism: Holothuria glaberrima (assembly GCA_009936505.3). Classification (NCBI taxonomy): domain Eukaryota; kingdom Metazoa; phylum Echinodermata; class Holothuroidea; order Aspidochirotida; family Holothuriidae; genus Holothuria; species Holothuria glaberrima. The sequence goes on from WURT03414178.1 coordinate 1,789, forward strand.
CATGCGAAGTCTGTGTTTCACATGCAGTGTGCTTCATTGTTTTGCCTCCAAAATGACTTCATGTGATGTCAGTGCATAAGGTCTATATATATCAGAGAACTATGTACAAGGCTGGAAAAATTGTTTATTTCCCAGGAAGAGTAAAAATTTCCATACATCCTATTGTATTTACATACATACTGTACAAAATTGGTAACTTTCCCTCCAGTTGTTAAAATTTCCCCCCATATACCCAAATTTCCCGGGAAGGAGCCTGTCGGTTTCCCAAATTTTTCCACTCATGACTATGTAGCAGATAACTGAAGGAAAAATTAGTACAATGCAATGAAGAAACATTTAATACCAAGAGAGTGAGATTTGCTTTAACATTCATCTGTACTCCATTTAAACCTGCAAAAGATACATTTGCAAACTGTTTTTTAAGTCGAAATACGACTTTTGTGCATGTTTCTGACAACACACGCAAACACACTCGCAATTCATATGTTCATTGCAGAGTTTGGTAATCTGTTTGAGACTGATTGTTTCAGTGTTGTCTCTGCAATGTGTGTCTGTCTGAGAAATGAACTTTGCCTAAAGTTATCTTCTTAATGATGGAATTGTAAAGCAAACGTTATGTAGAGGTGTTACATTTTAAGACTGCTGCAATTAAATCACAGTTTCATGTTATCTTCTGATCTCGATTCCCTTTGCTTCTTTGTGTACTCTCTACTGTTCACATGGGACAGCTTACAAACAAGATTGAAGTCGTGAGCACTCTTGATAAGTGGTTTAGGTTCAGGAGTTTAAGGTTGTTTAGTCAAGAGTCTTGTATCATGCATGAGACTGCTAAAAGTAGTATCTTTGGTTTAAGTACATGTAGTTTACCTTGCAAATATGTTCCATTGCTAGTGGAGATAAATAGCATTGTGTATTAAAAATAATTGTTAAAGCCTGAAAAAAAGGGAAGCAGATACTATAAGATAAGTCTTCTTTGTCCTGTACATATTATGATAAAGTTAACGATATCTTTGATAAAGATCATATGTTTGCTTGACATAAGGGTTTGAAAAAGCATACAGTTGCAGAATGTTGTAACTTGAACATATAGGATGAACACAAATGACAAAAATTACAAAGTGGCAACTTATTGTAGACATTTGAAGGATAAAACTTGTATTAAATGTTTGTAGAAGGACCAGGGAAAATTTTCAAAGTATGGAGGCATTCTGCCATTGACTCTGTGATCATCTCAAGAAAGAGTGTCCAGAATCTCTTGTGATCTGTGTATCTGTGAATGCAAAGGAGGAAGTCTTTCATTATCAAGTCTTTACATCATACATGAATAGAAACAGTGACTTGCCTGTAGACTGTTATATATAATAGCATATAGCAGTCTCATATATATATATAGATATATATATATTTACCTAATTTTCACTTTGGGTGAAAGAAACCTACATTAGGGGGAAATTGTAAATAAGGGGAAAAAATCATTTCCTATTAACATTTTCACACACTTTTTATATGGGAATACGAAAACATGGTAATGTCCTTTAAACCACACAATCTATATACAATTACTTCAGTGTTGACGAATTTACGGACACGTATATGTTAATACGTACAGATGGTGGCCATTGAAATAACGTTGATTATATCTCAAACACCATAGGGGGAAATATATGATTATGTATTTTATTGTTTCAATTTCCCCTTAACGAAACCGTGGTATAGTAATTTCTCCCAATGTTAAGGATAAGTGTTATATACTACATATATAAATATATATATATAGATATATATATATATATAGATATATATATATATACTGAGCATCAGTGTCACCAGGAATTTTCATACATGTGTACATTTGTTATGTATGCAACCTCGTAAGTTTTGAAAAACCGACAGTTTGCCTTGATAACAGATGGTAAAAAGCATGCAATCTGAAAAACTGTATACGTTGACAGTTTAATAGAAATTAGGCTTCACTTTGTGGAAAAGCTTACATTTCATACTATGTACAAGTGTAAACTTAGTGAAGATGAGGCGATAGTAAACAGGATGCAGGCTTTGCAAAAATGTTATTTTAATTAAAGTTTGTGATTTCATTTATCCGGTCTGTTTGTTTTTGTAACAGATTGTTTATCTTAAATTATACCCTTTTAAACTTCAGTACACATCAAGATGTCCTGTTTGTGGTATTGCAGAACACCCCACACGTGCAGTTGTGTAGTATGATCTTTGCCAGATTGAACAGCATGTTAAAAAAAAATCCTGAAGTTTATTTTTTTTTCAAATATTGTGCAGCAAATTTGTCATTCTCATGGGATAGCATAGAGACAAGTTAAATACCTGTAAAACTGGTAAAACTTCTACAAGTAAAACTGTGTAGAGTGAAAAGTGCAGTTACTTGTATTGCTCTACTTTATGTGTACATTTGTAAAGCTTGAAGCCATGATATTCCCCAGCAAATGTGTTTATGCGAATCGTAGAAGTGACTGCAGTGCCGTGCGTCATCTCTTTTCATTTTTCTGGAGAGGTTCATTGACAGTTAAATATGACAGCACTATAGTAGGATTTAATTTATTCACGAAAGTGAAACTTCAGTCCTGAATTCTGTGATTTTCCTTTCTGTTGTGATTGTTGCTTGACAATTAATGAGATGCCAATTGCCTTGCTTGGAGTGACATTATTAATTATTGACTTACTTTATGGTGCAAATTGGAAAAGTACACTAGTCAGAGCTAAAGGTACACGACCATATTTTGTGGAAAATGCAGTAACTAGGCCTTCATGTTGAATTACGAGAATTGTCAGACAAATATTTTTATTAAATAGTTTTCTTCCATTATATCTGTAAAACATTTTTTGCTCATAAATCTGTTAAGGTTAGGATCGTTTTTTTGGTGTATGTTGGGGGGGGGGGAGGTGGGAGGTGAGGACAGGGACAGCCAATTTTTAGGATAATGGTGAAATAATTCTGCACATACATAAAATGCTGTGTGAACTATGCATTGTTACTGGTGTTTAAAGATATGGGTCCATTGTATTAGCAAGACATTGTGACTGTGTGTGTTCAGCACCGAGCAGGTCCAGAAATGGCAACAACATGATAATTATGTAGTGTAAAAGTGACAGGTGCTGTCACTAGTTCGTAATTCTGTGATAAAGAAGCGAAGGAATATTGACACCCTGATGAAAAGAAACCTGGTCTCAGATGCCACTGTACAGCCTGCTGTGGTGGTTAATTTAAATTGTTGATCCAAAATTTTTATTTCACATGTTGTTTTTCTTCCCTGTTTTCAGACAAGGCTCAGAGAAGCTGGATTCAATAGGTGCTATACAAACTAAGATCAGCATTAATGCCAACGATGACACGTATAAAAAGACCCAGGAACGCATGAAGCAGGCTGATGAAAACTTGAAAAGAGTCAGGTAGGATATCAGCGATGATGTTTACACAAATTGTTAGAAGTTGGTTTATTTGACCTCCATGTTTAATCAGGTCTTCATTGGTGTGCCCTTTTTTGTCTGTCTGTCCTCGCTGTTAACTAATTTAGTCAAACATCCCTAAAGTACCCCCTCACTATTCCTCAGGGGTAGAACAGGGTTTGGAAAGGGGAGGGAGCCTTATTTGTGAGGATGGTGCCATACTGTCATAATCAGCACCCCAGAATTTTCAGCATTTTCATCAGCAGTAAATGTGGAAAGTTGTCCCCTCTAAACTGATGGCATAACAACATGTCCCCTGTTGACCTGTTTCACCCATGTCACAGAAGGCAACACAGAAAGCTGTCATGTTGGGTGAATTAGTGAAGGCACAGTTTTACATGCATACACAAAGTTACCAACCACAGTCATGTTCTGCTAGAACGCATACAACATACTGTGTATACACATATATGGGCTACTTCACATACATAGTGTAGTGTATAAAAGACTCAAGCTGTCTTTATGTGCCACTACAGTAATATGGCAAGGTAGTTAAAATGTGATGTGAAACATGTATTGATGAGAGTGCATGGCCTTACCTTTACTTTACTGAGGATTAGTGGGAAAATGAAAATGGAAATAGGAAATGGGATTGATTGTGTTAAGGGCCGTCATGTAACACCCTTAAGTATCAAATTAATGTTTCACCATGAAATATATTTGTGTACAGTCTTTTGTTATCAGTGCAAAAATTTCTATCTCAACGTTTGTCCTGTCCAATGAGCAATCATGTCTCATTTCAATGATGCAAACTTTTCATTTAGAATCTTTTTCCTGGCAAGCATTTTGTCACTTTCGATTTATACTCTTGTTGACATTTAGTCCCTGTTTGTTCTCTCCATCTCTCATAGTACTCAAGAGGTGAGCCAGGAAAACCTGAACCCAGGAAAAAAGGTGAAAATAAATTCGCAAACGCCTTATGCAATAAAAGCCATCTCGGCATCATCTACCAGGTCTACCCCTCCAGCTGCTTCCTCGGTGCCATCTCGGACACCCAGTGTGATCTCAAGCTCTTCCCAAGTTTCCAAACCACGTGCAATACCACCTTCCAAATCCAGTGCCAAGCCTTCACCGACCTTCACAAGTACCTTCAAACCCACACAACCAAAACTGTCAAGTAGCAACTCCAACACATCGCGGAAATCTGCGGTTTACAATAAACCTTGCAGGTAGGTGATGTAAACATTTGAAATGTTTTTAGGTTCTGTCAGAGAAAGAGAGATACCAACTGAGAGAAAGGAAGATGCCTAGAATTGTTAACTCATTCAGATATGTCATGACCAGAGAGAGACCTTGTGCCATAGGTTGCTGGGTGGACCCTGGTCCCTCTTTTTTTTTCAAGGATAACATTTCAAATGCATCGCCCCTCCCATTTATTCTTTTCCTCGATGCCCCTGGTCATTACAAACTCAAACAATAAAGGTTTGTGTAAAATTTTTGAGTCAAATATATGCAAAGTCAAGAAAAAATTGCTCCAAAGTGATCGTTGGATAATTGCCTGCCAAGTATAAATTGTGTCACAACCGTGGCTGAGATCCAGCTGTACACATGCATCTTAAACTCTATCACTGTGCATATGCTTTAATAGCCCAGTAGCGAGGCAACATCAAGGATGCTGATTTGGCTTCGAACAACACTATGGTACTTAATGATTCACTTACAGACGTATACTTACCCCATTACTGCATCTTATTTGATGTTGTAAGGGGTAAGTAAAGTCACTCGTGAATACCCACATCAGGGAGGTGGGGGATTTTTTGAGCCCTCTGGACTCTGTCCAGTACTAAACAAATACATTCAGGCCTTGAAGAGCAGTTGTTTTACAATGCTAAGTGACAACAAATGTGGGAGAAGCCTATGTGGCTTATGAATTTCAACTTCACGTCGGGTGGCTAACCAACTCAACAATTTAGATCAAATTTGGTCTCTTTTGAATTTGATAGGCCAGTTCAGATGGGAAAACTGTAGATTGCTCTTGGATGAAAAACCCACCTTACTTTGACCCGGCCAGGGATCGAACCCCAAACCTCCTGGTTGGCCAAGCTTCATCCCTTCAAATGCCACCACCTTTATCCGCTCGTCCACAGCATTGTGACTAATGAAGTGCAGTAGCAGTGATATTGCCTGCATTGGTGAGAAGGAAGGCCGGGAGGGAGGTGAGGGATATGGGTGCAAAGTTGGGTACATGGTACATCTGGCTTACTAATTCCTTGAGTGCTATGTTAGAGGTTTGTCACTCTTGTTAATATGCCATTTTCATCAGCACTTTGATAAAAAGCAAAAAGGTCACAAAACCTTTTGGTAAATTCTAAATTACTGTGGTAAGTTGTTCAATTTTTGAAAGGTACTTACTCTCTGGAAATGTTTCAACTAATTGGATTACTTTAGAACTGATCTTTGAAGTCAGTAGCATCTGAGTACTGTATTATTTTCTGTCTAACCAGCACTTTACTTCCTGGTGATGCTGATATTCCTTTTTAGAACCTCTGTGCTCAAGGAGAGTATTTAAAGGTGTTGCAACATGAATGGTTGATTAATTAGGGGTGATAGTGTGAAAAATGACAGGGTGACTTTTTACTTGCTAACTCCCACACATGTTGATTGATGCTCTGTCTGGATTGTTGTGGGGTTGGATGTAAATATATCATGAGGGTGGGTGGACGTACCAATCTTAAGATAAACAGCCTCACAAACAAGTACAATTTCATGTAGGAACAGCTGGTACATGTCATTAATCATATATTTGTAAGGTACTACATTTTTGGTGTAAAAAACATACATGGAATGTTTTTTGGCACAAGGACAGGGAGGACAAGGTCGAGGGGGGGTCTTCCTTTGTGATGACATCACTTGCTTTGTTGTTGATCTTGCCATATGGTAACTGCGGGCAATTAGGGATAAATGTATATCAAAGGTAAGTGTTGGAGCATACATGTGGATGCCTAAACCAGGGTTTTTTTTGGGGGGGGGGGCCGGGAGGGGGTAAGGAAGGGAATTCTTATAAGTTTCAAGGATGGACTTTTGCAATTGATACACAAATACCCTGTCAAGTACTGTAACAACATTAGTGGTAGTTTCAAATAAACACTATTTCATAGTAAGTTTGTGGCATTTCTGGCCTGAGCATTTAGCTGGGATTTTAAATGAGGTAGTCCACACATTGGATGGCCAAGGGAAGGGAGTCTTAAGGAAGAGAATTGAAAACAATTTTTAATTATAATGTTCTTAAATATTAAGTAGTAACATTTGCCTTATTTTGGACAAATGCTACTGAGGGAAATTTTTGTTGTACTTGACATGCCCTTTCTGGGATCGTGTGTAAATATATTTTAAAGGGTAGGGGTGGGAGTGTGGGGGGGTGGTGATAGTAGGGCAGTTCCCTGGCTAAAGCATTAGTCATGTGCACAGTGATAACTTAACTTTTCTAAAAACAACATTGCAAAGTCCTGAAAGGTCATCCTATTTCCTTTATTTACAGAGAAAGAATTATTCATCTTCTTGCCCTCAAACCGTACAAGAGACCTGAAATCATGCTTCGCTTAAAATCGGATGGAATAAGCGAGAGGGAAAGGAATAAAATTTCTGCTACATTACAAGAGGTAAACAAAAATTGTTCTTTGGACTGGTTGCTTTACTCGCATGCAGACTAGTAGCATGAGTACAATGCTGGCAATCGGTATGTTAGCTCTGTTTCTGAGTACGAGTACCCTATGTGTATTGAAGTGACAATGTCATGAGTATGAATCCTATATGTTGCCTCTGGTTGTGAGTACAAGTACTGCATGTGTAGTGTAATTGCAGTGCCATGAGTATGAGAAGAGTAGTGTCTTTGGTTTTGGGTAGGTGATGTACCAGGCTTGTAAAACTGAGTACAATGTCTTGAGTATGAAGTACAGGTCTGATCAGCTCTGGTTGTGAGTATGAGTACATCTTTGTCATGAGTACGAGTACAAAAGTTGGCATTTGCAGCACTGCCAAACTTTGAAAACCAGTAAGTTTGAGTGTGAGTACAAACACATTCTCAGGAGTATGAGCACAGGTAAGTATGCCAAACTTGAGTATGGGTATGTAATCACTACAAAACTGTTAAGATGTGTTTCAGAGTAGGCAGGTATGAAGTCAAGACTTCATTTTAATGACCATTGTTTCTTTTTTGAACTTTATGTAGAACTTCATATTATGCTATACTTATCCAGTGCATTCATACGTTTAATGATTCATGGGTATTAGAATTTTAATAATGTTACATACTTAGTTGGCAAATCAGCAACCCTAACCAATCCATGGTATAAAAATAGTTTGAAAAATAATAAAAAAAATACAAAGAATTGATCATTAATGTGAAGTTGTGACATCACCCTGGCTGTCTCCATCTTTGAAAATATATCTCAAGTTCTCAGTATGTGGTTGAAAATGTGATAACGTTAGCTGGTAGCATCGAGGGAATGAAGCACAGGAATTGATTGAGTTTCCTCACAATCAGGGTCTGCAATTTCTGGTATGGCATCACAGTTTGTGATGCAATTGAGCACAGTAGTGATACAAAAGTTGAAAAAAATGTAAATTACAATACAAAATAAAAAATGCATAGAGTTTTGGTTATGCAAAACAAAACCGTTAAGGCAGACCCTGCTCACACTAATAGGTTGTTCTTTTAAATATCAATTGCAAAGTTTGGTGCAGACCATTTAGGTTAATGTGCCCTTTTCACAATTCCTTTCTTCATCTTCACTTTGTGGAAGCACTAAACTAGTTGCAGTAAGGGTAGCTGTAATACCGTAAGACGTTGGTGTGAATGTAACTAAAATACTTTGTTTGGTCAAAATGCTTTGCATTAGAATGTTGAATTGGGCTATTAAGTCTAGCAACAGGTGGCAATGTTTTGTAAATTTATTATTCTCTTGAATGAGTTTAAAGGACATTATTTTGTCAGCAAAAAGGCATAGCAAATGTTGACTTAAGACCCAAGAGAGAAGATTAATTTCATAGCTTTAAAGGGGCATCAGGTATGCTGTGTTAATGTTTCTTCAGTGGAGAACAGACTTTAAAGACTATGGCAGACTCTGACGTACAGTAAGAGTTTTCATTGGCTCTTGTAGGTGACTTTTGTAGATAACATTGAAAAAGTGTGAATGTTAAGATCCAACTCTATTGCCAAATGGAGTTTATCTATGGAATTAAATTTTGAAAAGGGATTTGAGATAAGTAAGACCTCACTGGTAAGTGGCAATAAACCCATGGTTGCTAAGAATCATTGATTTTAGCACTTGTGGGATTTAGTCTGTCACCAAAGTGAGGTTTATGAGATATTGTGCACATTAGGCTTTGGGGAGTAATTTGTTGTGGTGTGAAGTGTCCCCTGCCAAAATGGCAGATGTAGCTTGCCCATTGGTGGTGCAGTGTCAAAACAATTGTGTGTAGCTTGCTTTGTGTGAAAAATAGTTCATACTGCAGTAGATGTAGCAATTGTTTAGCATTGTCACTTTTGAATATACATAAACTCTACATGAATATTCCTATTAATAACTTGTGAGGATTCCAATGCAATGCAGGGCTGGATATAACTGGTAAGGGAAGGCAATGTCACTTCTGGCTATAAAGAAATTGTTGGGACACTGAAGCCATGCAACATTAGAGTCAAAATCAAAACTTAGAACCTTATTAACTGCACCAGATATAAGTAATGTACAAGGGCTTAAGGCCATTTTGACCTTCAGCATTGGTAGCTTTGAGGGACATCAAGGCCTCTAGTACCCCTTGGTTATTTCGAGCCACGAGACTGGAATTGAACCTTTACACTTGCGTGGGCTGCGTTTGTATTTCTTGAGAAGATCTTCAAGATTACACAGTTTCCATAACCTTCTAATCTGGAAACTTTTCCTGGCACTAAAAGCATTTAAAAAAAAAATAAATAAAAAAAAACCAAAAAAAAAAAAAAATGTGTAGAGTCCTCCAACCTTAATATTAGAATTTCTCATGGATAAGTTGCTGATTGTCACATGTGTGTTTCAACCAGCATTAACTGTATATCTAGGCTGCCCTCCTTTGGAGTCTGTTTGTTTGTAGCTCAGACTTACAGACAGCATTTTCTGTGTCAAAAAACTGTGTGAACTTTGGATATAGCTTGATGACATATTGAAATACACGTAGCACTTCCTGTATGAAGAGAAGTTGTCTTAATTTCACACTGATGGAAAATTTGAATATAATATGTGAAACCATTGTATGCACGCCTTGCAAATTAATCTTTTGGCATTGGTTCAAATGGTGTTATGAGTTTTTTATTTGTTTTTCTTGAATCTTATCCAAAAGTTTGCATTTAAGATTTTGGTTTTCTTTGTTTCTAAGGTTGCCACTATGACGAAAGATAACTCGTACATCTTGCACAAAAGTCTTTACTCCCAAGTGAGGGAAGATTGGCCACAATACACTGATGAAGATAGGAAGAATTTAAAACGGTAAAATGTTTTTTGGAAATTGGTGCTATATCAGCCTCAAAGGGGCTCATTGAGTTGATAATGAATATTTTGTGACAAGTTTGAGGAAATAATTGCTTGACAGTGCTTCTTACTGTGTCATCCTTATTAGCTATTTATCACTTGAAGAGTTACCAAAAAACTGAAAAAATGTAGTTTTGATGGGCTTAAGAGCTTGTAGTTTGTGATGCTCATCTAAGCCCTTCATATAGCAGCTTCTCTGGAAAATAAAATGTTGTGTATCTACAACTGAATCCTTGATCACAGCAGTTGTTTGTAAGAGGAGTTGAGAGCCTGTCAATCAAGTTGGTATAAGCTTCACTCATTACTTTATTTAAACTGGCATTGCATATGATTTATACTGTACCTAATAGTAAATCGGGTCTGGTCACCAGTTTGTAATAAATGATTTTTATCATTAATTGCCTTAACATATTTCAGTTGAGTGTTGTGATGTTCAGAATCTCTTAGTTTGGCCATTCACCATCAAGATGTGAGTAAAACTTGATAGGTGTGACAAAAAATCTTGAAATTCATGAATCAACTCAGTGAGCCCCTTTAAAGGGAAAATGCAGTCATCCCAAATCTAAATCGTGTACCCTGGTATCCTAATTCATGAATGGCTTGTGCAAATCATGTGACAGTATGTGAGCAACAGAATTTTGCAAATTCATACAGAATAACCCTTGATTTACTGTAAATATGCAATATATATTCATTCTCTGAAACATCTTTAAAGATAAAAGTTAGGAAACATAACAAGCATAGGCAGAGGGAGCTGCTCTCTCAGTTGTGGGGGTTGGGGGTCGGGGGCTGAGTGTTGTTTCTGAATGCCATTTTCGGGTAGGGGTCCAAGTGCTGGGAAAATTTCTGAATATTTAAGGGTCCTTAGATGCAGTGTGATGTTGACATATTGCGCAAATGTTATGGAAAATTACTGCAAACTTTTGACATCTGTTGCAATTCTTTTTCTCATGAGGGGTGAGGGTCGGAAACATACTTTTCCCTGCTACAGTCTCGATTAAGGGGGCTTTCCCCAACCCTCCTTCTGCTCTCTACCTATGATAAGGAGATATGTTAGATTTAATTGTGTCAAAAAAGTTTGGGGTTACTACATCACACCTTTAATTTACTAAATTTTTCAGCACTCCATTCCTGGCTGTCTCCCTCTCTAAAGGGCTAATGCACTTAGCCCTGTTAGTATCAGTATAACTCAAGTCTCTACTTCCAATCGTATGACCCTACTTATGTCACTGAATAACTAAAATCGCACAGAATTTAAGTATTGCACCTTCAATGCCCTTTTTAATCCCTAAAACATTCTGAAAGATACTTGTTAGGGAATGTAAACAATTAAGCTATATATGGCTGGGGTGACTTCAATATGCCTTGTTACTAGTTCATATTCTTTGTGAGCCTACTCAGAGAAGATTTGCTGCAAAGGAAAGTTAATTCCTAGTAAATTACCCAACTGCCTAAGTTTCGGGGCATTTTCTAGCATTTGGGAAGTGCCATACAAAAATTAATGTATTCAACTTGCATATGTTCTCAGCCAAGTCCCAGTTTTGTTGTACATAAGTTGCTAACAAGGAAGGATACTACAGTGTGTCCTGCAATGCTAGAAACAACTGTAAATTTAAAACAAAAATCTTGCAGTAAAAATGATGGTTTTGTCAAAACAATAATGCTCCAAGTGTTGAGAATTTTAAGTTTGGTTTTGCAAGAAATTGTAGTTTCACAGTCTGTGGCTGATGTGAGAGGTTGTAAATGGTATTCAAAAGTATATATATTACTGGCAGCAACATATTTCAGAAAAGTTTCAGCTATAATTTGTGGTTATGTATTTTCTCAAAGCACAGGTCCGTCTAGTTATAGTAACGTGCAAAATGCCTTTATTACGTCACCTCAGGTATCTGCAGTGGAACTGTTATTATAATAAGCATGTGTACGACCTACTTTTTGTGCTTTTCTTAAGTTCTTTAGTGGAAGAGTTATTCATGTTTTTTGTAAGGTAACCCATTTATCTTTATGATGTTTTAAAAGTAAATGCTAGCTGTGTCATTTGTAAGACAATTGTACACTGAGGTTTCTTTTTTTCTGAAGTAAATATTTGTTATTTTTCTTATAAATTTCAGGCGTATCGAGCAGCTGAGAACAAAGGAATCACCGGTTTGTTCACAACCATCCCCATTGCCTGCCAGAGTAGATATAGATAAAAACACAGCCAAAAGGGTGAGAATATTTTGTCTGAAGGATTAGGCAAATATACTGGAAGGAAATGTCCTTGGTTGAGAGGGTTGTTCAAAGATTCGATTGTACATCTTATTTGCAGATGTTCATTTAGATTTAAAATTGTCTGAGTGGGCCAAGTTTAAGATTCTATCCATTCTGCAGCACTAGGGGGGGGGCAGAGTTGTAACTAAGTCATTCTTTTTTGTGTCAAGTCAACTACACTCATTTTAGGGACTCGAGTCAAGTTATGATTCAAGTCACTGTGTTATTTCAATGGGAAAACAGCCAGAATTTTTCAAGTCAGGCAATTTTGCAAGTTGTGACTCGAGTCATGACTTGATTACGACTCTGCTAGGTGGTTGACCTACTCATTTCTGTGTAGCCCTAACCTAGCAAAATTACTATGAGCCAAGGTTGTTATTTGCCTATAGATGTCATGAACACATCTAAGAGACCCAGTTTTTAATCATCCTGTAAAGGTTCTGTACTCTGCATCAGTTGAGAGCTTTTGCAAATCATCCTGTGGGCTGCAGAAAATTTGCCCCATGCAGTTGCACTTCACCTTGATTATGCTCTAGAATTAAGAAATTTTTATTTTGAAGTACTCTTGATAGTTTCATTTCCATTCTAAATGACTCTTTGCTACAGCTGGTTCAGTGATTTGTGGTCTCATGGAAGCACAATATCAAGTTGAGCAATTGTGTTTAGTTGGTATACAGTGCATGCAACTTGCACATCTTGTATACTTTAATTTCATGAGCTCCTCTTGTGCTCCACAGATAGGTACAGTCTATGCACCCTTCTTATAACTTTAAAACACTTGCTCTCAATGACCTCAAAGTAACCAGTTGTGAATTTGTTACCATGTCAAGATTGGTTATAATTTGGCTTTGTTAAATTTTCACAATCCGACTGAATGTTTCTTTCCTTATTGTTACACAGAAAAGAATCATCTTGCCAGAAGTAGCAGATTACACAGCGCCGAAGAAATCTCGTATTGCCCACAATAGAAGCCATCAAACTCAAGAAGGGAAGAACAGCCCTTCTGACTCTCACTCACAACCCCCTACCCCACAAGGTGCAACATACAAGCCTCCTACCCCTCAGGGTACTACATACAAGCCCCCTACACCACAGGGGGGATACAAGCCTCCAACACCACAAGGGGGCTCATACCATCCCTCAGTTTCTTCGCCTTCCATCAGTACTACCAAATGTTCCCCTGACAGTAGCTATTCCAGTGACCCAACACCTGCAGCTAAAGCCATTCCAAAGAATGCACGGGAGATCAGAGAGGAGGAGGAGGAGGAACGTTACGCATCTCATATTGCGGGGAAAGAAAATAGCCACCATCATAATCACCACCATCACCACCACCACCACCAAGAAAACCATTCGCCTGCTGGTCAGGTGTCCAGTAGTGCTCCAGACTATATCATGTATGTACTTTTCCTAACTTTTTGATGTTGTGTTTTGATTTTCAGTTTTGCTTTGCAGACAGCTAAACAGAGAGGCTCAGTGTTGGAACAATTATCGTTATTCAGCACACCATACTCCTCATTTTTGTCCTGTATTGGTAAAGTATTGGGACTTGCTGTTAAATATAACGAAACAAAAAGTAATATAAGTATACAAATAATGAATGTTTTCCATTCGTGCGATAGTATGAATGATTTCATGAGTTGAAAGATTGAATGATCTATTCAATGAAGCAAAGCCAAGTTGAATAAAACGTTCAATCTTTCAACAAATGAAATTATTCATACTATGGCACGAATGGAAAACATCCATTATTTGTTTTATATAATCATAGATTTGGGTCAAAATTTGATTGTAAGTACCCCCATGGCTGACGTCACTGCCGTGGGTTAGTATAAACTAGGGTTCCTGTATAGAGAGGGTTGCGACAACTGGTTATTTGACGCCATTTTGCCTCCAACTGCGAGAGTACTGTACGTGCGTGCAGATAGGTTAGTTAAACGGTGATAATGATCTGTACAGCTAGTCTGAACCTATTTAGTGAAATAAATCATGTTTAACGGAGATTTTATTGATAATCATGTCACAAAAGTTTAAATAAGAATTTCAAAGGGTCAAGGAGGGTGTGAGGAAAAGAGGACTGGGGTAACAGGGTAGTGATATCAGCCTTCACGTGGGACCAAAACAAAAAACTTGAAGCACAGTTCTCAATGTGTAAAGAGTGACAGCACTGGTATTTCCATAGTGTGTCGTTGACATCGCTGGAAGGGCAATCGACTGGGGTGGGGTGGGGAGAGAGGCCAGGGGCTAATAGATCAACAGATGAAATCCAGTATTGTTCATGGCTTTGTAATAACCATGATTTATTTAAGGCAATGTAATCACCCTAAGTTGGCGTAACAGTTAAACAGGGGTGAAAGGAGTAGCTTAGCTACAAGGGGATTGCAAGGATGCATTTCCCCTTCTGCTCCCTTTGCAAACCCCTTCTCATGTCCCTCTCAATATAACCAATCTAACCAACACATAATTTCAGTCCCTCATAGTCCCGCCGCCATGTCCTTGAATGAAAATTAGATATGCCACTGGGGCTGGAATTGCGGCCTTCATTGGATAGCAAGTTTTTTTCCAGCAGACTGTTTTGTAAGGCCCCAGCAAACTGTAAATCAAACAGGATGGGCCATTATGCACAAAAGTAAGTACTCCGTGGCTTCCGTGTCATCATATACAAATTAGAAAATGGGGTGGACCTCACTTTTACTCATGACATGGGGTGCAATACTGTATGAAAATGTGTTTTCTGAAAACAAGAATCTTCAAGCGTAGATACTTTGAAGTTTAAATAACCAAAAGGTGATAAAGATAGTGGAAATGCTTCACTATGAGAAGCTGCATTACTAAGCTTATGAGTGTAGGCAAGATACAAGGAAAGAGGGTAATGTCAGTGTTGTCCCGCCTCGCGGCCGAGAACTAAGTCCCTGGCCTCGGTAATTCATGTCTCGGCTTGGCCTCAGTCTCGGAGTCTAATGTCTCGACGTCTCTGGATAAAACTTGATCGCTTTCTTCGTTCATTGCCATGATTGGAATGGGTCTGGTGCTAGCTCCCGCTAGCCAACAGTGTTGACTTGGGTTCCTATATATCTGATGATGTACCAATGTGGGACGATCAAATGTGATATTATGGGTTGTGACATGGAAGACAGATCAATACTTGCCCACTGGAAAATTCTTTGGATAATCCTTCAAACAGGCAGTTTAATTCCTTTTCACAGCCCATGAAAAGTAATTTCTAAATTTTCGACAATTTTTCAACCCACAGCAGCAGAGCAAATTAATGGAAAGCAGAAACTTTAAATGCATAACTTGACTGTAATACTCATTACTTTCAACCAAAAAAAATCATCCATGTCATGCTAATTAGACAGTCTCCTTCCATTGCATTTGTTTTATAAAAAAAAAAACAAACAAACAAATGCAAAATTGATTCTTCTGTTCTATTTCACGATTCAACCATATTTTTCCTTTATATAGCTAATAGCAGATTCTTCATGTCTTATTTCTGGATAATCTGAACATTTGGTTGCCATTTTCTATGCAATTTCTATACCCTCATGCACAGCATCCTCCCACTTTGACATTTGTTTGACTAGATTTTGGTTAATATCAGAACAGGATGCTCATCAACATAGTCGTTTGTAATTGTCATGATGTCACCGTGCATTTTACATACGCAAGTACATACGTACGCGTTACGCAAAAACATACTATTTGGTTGCTGGAGGCAAAATGACTCCATGTTTCACGTGACTCGAAAGTTTGGGACACAGTGTGTCGCACCCCTCTCTGTATAGGAACCCTAGTATATACTAACCCATGACCGTGGGTTAGTATGGAGTAACCCATGGCATGTGATGACCAATCCTCCAATCAGATGTGGAGGAATCAATAAGGTGTTATATAATATGAACTATAGGCCAAGAAACATCCATTGGGTACTATTGACATTTTAGGTACATTTTACTGATGCCAGTATAGGACAAAAATAAGGAGGATAGGCTACTGAATAACTGAATAATGATAATTGGTCCAACACAAGTGACAATATGTACATGACAATAGTGTTACATCTGAGTGGATAATGGTTGTGACGTGTTAAAGCAGTAAGGCTTAGCAGTTGTCAGGTTTCGAATTTGATCCTTGGCCGGTCATAGGTGATTTTCTCATCTAATTGCAATCTTTAGTTTTGCCTTCTGAAATGACTTTAATTGAAAAGATTCCTGGCTTGGGGTGAACTATTGATTTGGAAGCCTCTAAATTAATCTGTTAGGTGGTGGCTTCACCTTCATTTGTGCTTTCTTAGCGATGCTTATAGGTCTGAATTACCAGCAGGCAAAAAAAGAACACAAGATTTGCTTGTTCGGAAAGAATTCTGGTTATTCATGGTAAGATGAAATATCTCATGACTTTTAAAGAAGCAGTAATAAAAACTTACTTTGAGTTGACCTTGAAATAGTATTATACTTATCACACTTCGTAAAATTTTAGAAAATGAAAAGTTAAGATTAATTCTCTCTTGTTGAGATGTTAGAGAAAATAATTCACTTGGTAACTTGCATGTTTTGTTTTTGTTTCTAGGGAGTTTCCACCTGTTACGTCTAAAGAACAACGAACCCAATACAAGGAAAAGTTTTACAAGGAGTATCCCGAGTACGAACGATTGTGTAAAGACATTATGAGAGTGACTGAATTATTTACTGACTTGAAGAACAGACTTGCCAAAGCTGAGGTCGGCAGCGAGAAACATGACCAGATAAAAGAGGAGATTATAGCTGAAAACAAAAATGTGCAAAAGGTAATATTCCATCATTTGGTAGCACAGATGTAGACAGTCAATTATCTGTATGAATGTGGTTAATAAGTGATCGGGAAGACAAAATTTGGTTAATATGTGTCTCAAGGAATGTGATTGACTCAGTTATATTGTTGTGTTTGACTGTTTGCGCTTGTTTGTTGAATTGATCTTTGAAAAGGACTTGAAAACACAGGCAAAAGTATTTTGATGTTGTGGTTTTGTATCCTGCTAGTTTGCAAAATCCATGCACAAAAATAAAGATGACATGTTATGACATATGGCATCATATCACAAACCCAGGCTGCAGCTGCCTCAGCTAAGATGCAGCAGCTGCAGCAATGCTTTGTTCCATACCCATTACAAGAGCAGGTTTCAATTGATTTTGCTACTGTTCTGTGTGTAGGAATAAAGCATTGCTGCAGCTGCTGCAGCTTGGCTGAGGCAGCTGCAGCCTGGGGTTTTGATATGATGCCAAGGTATTCAGTAACAGTATACAGTATGTACATAAACTGCTATCCCATACCATCTTCAGTGTAATTTTGATGGACCCTTATTTTTATTCCCTTTTAGAGAAACGATTTTGAAAGTATGAACATTCGGTTCAAGTATCTCCATGAAAAACTGGCTCATGTAAAACAGATGATCGCCAACTACGATGAGGGAAGCTGCAGCTAGAAGCTGGTCAGAAGATGAATTGCAGTTTAATTTATTCCTAATTTATATATAAAGATATAGTTTAATCTTCTTTGTGGAATGTTCTTGCACAGTTAAACATAAGTTCGTTTAAAATATTCACAGGGGTCTGAGTCTCTTACACTTGAGATGTGAGCATGCTAAATATGTTTTGGGGTTATATATCTTAGAGAAATATCAGTTTCGTCTTTGGACGGAAGTTGTTTGTGCTTTTCTTTCCTCCTTGCTGTATTTTCAGACATTCCTGTCCTTAAAAAAGTTATGTTATGTCATTGAAATGGTCCTCTTGATGGGGAAAAAAAAAAAACATCAAAAAATGTTGGGTTGAGGGATTGGTTTCAAGAAATGAAGTAAAAAAGAATAAAACAAAGAAGAAAACTTTCAACTTCTTATGCATTCAAGGGGATAGTGTTAATGAATTATTTAACGAGAAACGTTGCAAGTTTTTATAGTGCATAATGCATTTTGGAAAGAAAAATGGGTAGGTTGGATAAATTCTTGATATTGTCAACATTTCCAGTTGGTTATTTGCGAAACAGTACCTGCTTACTTGTTGTTACTTATCAGAGATTTGTTGGAAAACTATTGGTCATCTCAAGTTACCATTTTGATGAAGATGTGAGCGGGAGCTCTGTGGGATGTTTTCTGCAGTAGCCAAGTAGGGGTTACAGAAGGTGGCAAAAACAATTTCCATGTATGAGGTCATAGGACCAAGGCTAAGTTGGACCATCTTTCCAATAACTGTTTGGGGTCCAAGAAGTGCCACACATAGAGTTTTATCTTTCTTCATTTCTTCCAGCATCACATAATGGACTTACTGCTCTTATAAAAAGAAGGAGAAATACAGAATCTTGTCTAAGTACCCTGTGGGGAAGGGGGGGGTGTCATATTTTTCTGCCAAAACTCCAACTAACATTCACATGAAAACTTGAGTATTCTCCGTATTTATCTGAAAAACTCAGATATGGGCAGTATTGCCAAAGCCCTTTGTTTTCAGCTGAGTCAGCCATTTTGATATCACTCATATATACATCTTGCATGTATTTATGATATTTTCTTCTTTGTACAGGTTTTTGTTATGGGTAAAGTAAAAATGTAAAATATATACCTGTCATAGGTTTTATCAAATGTTTTGGGCAAAAAACAGAAGAATAAATGTATTTACTGTGAATAATGTCATCAATTCCAGAATGGCAACATAAGCTGCACATATTAAGGAAACTACCAGTTGATTTTGAATTTGAAATTTATCAAAGAAGGTATTAACAATAATATTCCATAGAGTGGAGTTGTGGCTGCCTTAGTTACATTTTAGAGGGCAAAAAGTCTTGCTTTTGATTTTGCATTGTTTTTTTTTTTCTCCTGTAAGACATATGCCCTTCATGCAGGTGTTTAAAAGGACTTGCTTACAGTTTTTAGTCATGATTAGGTTGCACTACACTTACATGCGAATACTGTTATTTAGGCGTGAGTGTGGTAATGTTATATGGAGGGAGAGGGGGAGAGGGGAGGAGAGATGGGAGGGTATATTTGTTTGAGTGAATGTTTGTATGTGTGGATGTATGTATGTATGGATGCATGTGTGTGTGTGTATCTCCTGAGATGAGGCAAGTAAGCAACACATTTGTTTCATCAAATTCATGACTTTAATGCTTAGCTGTAAACTTGCTAAATCTATCTTAGCCTCTTAGTTTGAATAACCCCGGTGGTTTGAAAAATGCTTTTTTTGTATTGATGCCATACATTTTCAACTTTCCTGCATGTATACTTTTTGAAGCCAGCATAAAACCTGTTCACAAAAGGAGATTGATGTATGCATATCTTCGCTCGCCTTTACTTCATCGGATTACAACCCCTTGTCAATGATGTGGACTTACGTGATTTTCTTGCCAAACTTAAGACCAATTCTACAGGATTGTCTTCCAAAATTGAATTTCTGAAATTAAGAAAAATTTTATTCCATTAGTGTGAATTGTCTGGGAAATTCATACCAAGCAAGAAAGGAATCCTCAGTTGTGCCAAAAAAGTACCCGTTGATGGAACAGAGGAATAGTTTTAATAAACTGTTTATCATAGAAAAGGACTAGAGTTGCCAATTCACAATCATTGACTGGAAAATTTAAAGAATTGAATGAGACTTGTTTATAGGTGTTCAGGGGGAGAGATCCATGTGTATTTACAAAACTGCATACTTAGTGGCAATAAAGAGTACATTTTTTAAGTTCATTGATGGTTATGTAGATCCTCAAATCATGATGTGATCCATGTATGAAATAACGAAGTTTTATATTTTGTGAGTCATGTCGTACTGTTAGGAGCTTTGCACACAGATTAGTATGTTAGCACCTTCTATTCTGGATTAATGTTGCAAAGAATCAACCATAAAGTCTTTCCAGTCACACGTACGAGTGACTACCAGTGAACAGGTCTTGTGTGTGTTTATGAGATTAAATTATGAAGACAAGCCTGCTATGAAAATGTGGTCCCTTTTCATGTTACTTCTGACTAAGAACATAGTTTTGAAGCAGTTAATCATCATTCTCGTTGCACGTATACAAGTTTCTTGAAATTTGGCTGACATGACGTTATCAGAGCTAGAATGACTTCAAAGTCTGCAGGACTTGATAGGCAGGTTCTTTGTTTTTCAAGTCTTCACATTCTCAGTTTGCAAACTAATTATGCATTTACGTGAAATGTTACGCATCATCAATTAATCTTTTGTGTTTGACATTTCCAACATGTGTAAGAAAATCAATCATTAACCTACAACTTAAAAGAAAAATTTACCAAAAAAAAAAAAAAACATATTGAAGGGAACTTTGGAATTTTTCTCAAGATTTATTCTGAGGTACAGTATTCATAGTGGAGAAAAAGATGAGAATTTATGAATGGGATAGCAAGTTTTCTAAACATATATAAAAAAAAGTCACAAAAATTAGAATGGCAGGTTTCCCCTATATATCTATTTCATTGACATTCAGTGCTTGTTAGGAATTTCTGGGAGAATCATGCAATTTTTCAAGATAATCCTTTCTGTTCTGAAAAATCATTTTGTGAAGTCATTTAAATAATGCACTTCCAATACTTTATGTTCTTTCAGTTTTTTTCTTCTCTCTTTCTCTCTTTCAAGAATCTTTCTACTTGAGTTTCTTCTTTCCATGTGTTTTGCTGCTGCTGCTGCCGAGTTAGGAACGGATTGTAAAACTTGTAAACTTGTGGTGCTGAGATTTGAAGTAAAATAGTATTGTTTATACAGCTTTTGAGGCAAAATTTGAAACACAACAGTGCCTTGTTTTACGAAAACTTTTCTTTGTATGGTAACCTTGAAATGAGAATAGGTGTGTGTGTGTGTTGTTTTTTTCCAGTTATTGAGTGGATTGGTTGGTTTTACTCAAAATTATGCAGCGTTCAACCTCAGAGTTGATTCTTTAAAGTTGTTTCAAATACTTTTACACCATTTACCTTGCCTGTTTCCTTCTCAACAGTGCTCATAAAAGCTAGTTAGAGCAACAGAACTAAATTTTATGTGTGAGAGTGACAAATTGATTTTGGAACATACCATTCACCTTATCAGCCTGGAGTATTACATATATTATTGCCATTGCACCTAGGATTTACTTCCTGTGTATTTTTGACTCAGATGTGAAGTTTTACATGATTTTGGGGTTAGAACTTGAAAATGCTATTTATAAGAACAAATTTTTGTAAATCTTTATCAAATCAAATTGTGGAATGCTCTACCTAAGGGTCTGTCTTGGTAGTACATTGGTATATATCAATGTACAGGATATTGTTTGAATACAAGTATTAAAAGCCTTTACCTTTTGTGTATTAATGACTGCCTATTTCTGAAAGCTGCAAAACTTCAGTGATATATTGACCGTTAGTCCTCTTGCGATTAGACTGTGGTATTATGCAAAAAACTTAGTAGTGGTTACTCTACATAAAAGGTTGCCTTTTTTTTGTATGTATTTTTTCTTTAAAGAAACTATTGTGACTGCTTGAAGAAATGTAAGAGAAATTATCCATAGTACAAGGGTGTTTTTATTATTTGTTTATGAGGTATTTATTTGTGAGGTGTGGCATTTATGCTTAAGAAAGGAAGGACGCTTGGATTGGGATGCGTTTTGAGACCAATATGGTTTCTTATGAGTGAAATCCTGGTCTGATGTCACTTACATTTAGGGATCATACCTAACTTTGATTTTCAACTTAGAAACTGGATTCCATGTGAATTAAGGGAATGGTGTTTGCTGTAGATTCCATGCACCCTTAGCCATATTTTTTTTCATCTTAGATTTATGTCTCTTGCCATCAGTTTTAGAGATGACTGTTATAGAAGATGTCGTAAAAGGGAAAACTATTGCTTTTAACAATGATCTCTCACTGGGATGTGATGTCATGATTTATGGATCATTTCAGGAAGTGACACTCATGACATTGTCCCCTTATATTTTCCTATCGAACTGTTTGAGTACTTTTGAGCGACAGTACAAATTACAGTTTTCTGACCTCATTGTCACAAATTGCATATAGTATTTATTCTAAATTGACAGTACAATCAGGCCATGCTCTAGGTGTAAGCTGTATACATCAATGGAAAGTCACTTTGTTGGAAAGCGAGGGCAGCAAACATGTTTTATCATGAATGTGTGAAGAGCAGTGGGCAAATGAATAGACTGAGCAAACAAACATTCACATTCCATCTAGTTTCCATTCAAGATGCAAGCAAAAGTTGCAGTATGTGATGAAAACAAAACCCACTGCCTTTTTCCCTTGTAGGGAAAAGGTGTGAAGAAATCATTTTAAGTCTTGCAGACTGGAATTGTGGGTACAGGTCAGGGTAAGATGGTGTTGAGAACATGCGACTATTGAGGTTATTCTGCAAGTATATGGTTATAACCTCCTGCAATCTGAGTTAAGCTTGGTTAGAAGGAGGTGCTAGATCTGTAGCGGATAAAATGGATGAGTGCGCAGTTGATAGTTTGTACAATTAGTAGCATGTCTAATTTGAGGGGTATTTATGTAGGAGTTTTTCTTTCTATGTTGTGTGTGTGTGTGTTAGAAAAGAAAATTTACATAGAAAAATAGTGAAATGTTATTTTGTAGATTGTGACAAAGTACTACATTAATATTTTAGGTTGGTGATGTGTTTTGAAAAAAAAAAAATGGTTGTTTATTTGTTTAGTTGGTTGCCTTAAAACAAGAGTTAGATATTTTTAATGGTTGTGTTTTTATGAAACAGTGTAGTCTATACATATAGGGCAGGAGTCATGGTCTCATGCGGTTATGTTATATAATAAAAAGATCTTCATAGTTGTTGTATTAAGAGAGTTAGAGCTAAAACAGTCCCATTTGAGGTTTGTTAAAGTATGTGGCAGGATTGTAGTACTCACATGCTTCCTTGTACTTGCACTTGAGTGCATTTTTCTGTACTCATACTTGTACTCATGACTTTGTACTCATACTTGTACTGGTACTCAGCGAGTTTAAAAATCAGCTACTTGTACTCATATTTATGGCTTTGTACTCTCACTCAAGGTCTTGTACTCGAGGCCTTGTACTCAAGTTTGTACTCTCACTACATGTCTAGTGTGTCCTGGGGGGATGTTGAGTTCGGCTGTTTAGTAAGTACAATAGGGGAGAGTGGGATAGGTAGTTGGGGGTGTAAGGGGTAAAGGGCTGAGTACATGAAATTAAAGTTTACAGAGACTGGTCAACCAAGATCAGCTGAATTTTCATTTTCATCATTATGGCAATCAAATATCTTGATGTGTTTCCAAAATTTACTATGTATTAATTTATGCAATTTTATAATAGAATACTGATATGTTTAACTGGTCATTAAAAAATTTTAAATTCAAGACCCATATCTGAGTAGGACAGAGTCATCTCATTTGAATATGTGATGCCACTTTCCAATATTAATCTTTAGTTGGTATAGGGAGGGAAGCAATAGCCCCTTTGCAATAAATTTTGCCTGATGTTTTTATTAGAGAAAGATGTCATTAACTGTGACAAAGAAAGGCCAGAATTGAGTATTCACCCTAGAAAATTATGAAACCTTAGTGATAAAGGTCCTCATCTCCCAATCTTTGAAGCCTTTTGATAGCCCTCTTTTTTGCAATTTATTGAATTTACAACGAAAGGTAGAAAGTCCATCGGGATTCACTGGCTGGGTGATGAACTGGACTTTTGACTCAGAACTAGATTTTCTCACACTTAAGTGCAAGTGACATCCTCTACTGAAACTAATAAATGGTCAAAGTGGCCTTTTCATATCTGCACAGAACCTATCCACAAACTTTCTTCATTCAAAGACATCAAGTGACTTATTCTTAGATTTAAAATTTTATTTCATGTATTGTATAGCATAGTTGTGATTGCCTAACATTTTCTAAAGATACTAAAAAAAAATTAGTAAAGAAGCTTTATGGTCACACTTTTCCAGTATGTTTTCAAAGTATGTATTACATTCGGGGCATTGTCATGTTGTTCAGGGACTGGAATGAACTTAGTTATTGTCTAGAAACAAAAAGGAACATATATTCAAACATTTCACAACAACTGTAAAACCAGCTGTTTTCAAAATCTGGCCTGTAGATATGTTCTGAGGCCCAGGTCAACAGAAACATGACCTGAATACCTTGTCATAATAATTTTGAGGTCAACAAGTGGCTTCATGAATGGCAAAGAAATGAGAAAAAATTTTACAAAAGTTTCTTTTTGTGAATGAAAATCAAGAAACTGAGGTCTATTCCATTATTTTGTCCTTGTGCAAAATGAGGCATAGATCAAATCTATTTTAGCTGAGGTTAGTTTATTGTTCAGATACCTATCTGCAAAAATTTGGCATAGAAAAAGTTTATTTCACAGCTTAGTAGACTTGCCTTAAGTCTGAGTGGAAAGCAAAAACAAAGCATATCAATCTATTTTTCTTCTGTAGGAGAGGAGGCTGATCTTGGCTGTTTAAATCATTAATGACTGTTATTCCCACTTTTTGTTTTTTGTTTATTTCCTTCTTGTTGTAGGGTCACTGGGAACTGTTGTGTAAAGAGAAAAAGTACTTTATGATATATGAAGACAAACCTTGAAGAAATATGTTGTAATTTATGTGTCCAACATTTATCAAGACAATGTTTTCATGGAGTACATGGTCAAATGTGATTTATGTAGTTTAAGGCCATGTATTGCAATTGATTAAGGTGATAACAACATTCCATGGTCTGAGGAGTTTGTAAACCTCAAAGAAAAAGACATGAAGGTATTAAAGCAGGAGGGGGAGGGGAGGGTGGGGGAGGAATGCTGGGGGTATATGAAGTTGTGATAGGAAATTGTTTTGTCAAATATTGTGATAGTTTAAAACAAAATTTTGAAGATTTTGAAACTTTTTAAAAAGAAAAATGATGTGAACTTTTGGTGCTGTGTTCAGAGATGAAAATTACAAAGGTGATGCAGTTGAAACTTTCTTGTAACAAGAAAAGTTTATAAATGAATTATATGCAGAGAAAAATACCATTCCCAATATGGGTAAAATATTTTAGGGGTTTATTGTGAAAAAAGAATACCTGCTGCAGAGTGGATCATTCTTTAACTAAGAAGTTTTGTCAAAGCACTTGATATAGCTTCACATAACTTGGAAGGTCTTTTAATTTTCAAAGAAGTTATAAAATTTCCTCATATTATGGTTGAGAATATTATCAATTACCCCTTTAACATATTGAAACTAAATTTAAGCTGAACACCTATTAAAAGTGTAGTTCGATGTTTATCAAATCAGCAAGGTAGCTCATGTCTTAAAGGGAATAAGCAGTTGTCCCAAACTTTCTTTGATACACGAACTAAACGTTACAAACCTTATCTCATTTCTAATCTTGCATAGTATTTCAGAATGTAAATGTGGCATTCTCAAAGTAATCAAAGGAGTTATTTTGCATAAATTAGAAAAGTTAGTAACCAAGTTGTTGTCACATGATGTAAAAGAGCCAATTATGAATTTGGATACCTGGGTACATGAATTCAATTTGGGGTGACTGCATTATCCCTTTAAGGTTTTCTGTTAAAAGAATGTTCATGTGAGGAGTAAGCTTTGCTGTCCAAGGTTAAGTTCAATTTTATTTGGCTTTTGGATGATATCCCAGAAAAATTAAGTAAAATATTATGATGGTATGTAGTATTAAGGGTGCCATCTCTGCATTCAAGGTTGCCATGTTTTGACCACATTGATATGTTTGATAACTTAAGAAGCTGTTAAAGGGATGGCATCCTCTTTTACTCAGTGAAAGTAAGAAAAATAACATGATTATTAGCTAGTCTTTAAGTTTGCTTATGTAGTGTACAACTTCAAATGGTATTACATGGGGAAGGTCTTTGAAAGACAAATTTACACAGTCTCATGTATTTTTATGTTTAAGCAGAATGAGGCTTTGAAAAAGGCTCTCACATTTACACAGTGCTGTCACGTTTGTGCTGCAGAAAAGAAAATAGGCCGGGGGGGGGGGGGTTAGGTTGTGTAGTGTAAACTGCATGTATACAGAAATAAATTCCTACCCTATAAAGTATCGTTATTATCTCTGTATAGACCTTAGAAATTGATACTGATAAGTTTTCTGTGTAGATTCAGCATTGTTACATCCATTGTGCCCAGTTTTACAAGTGGATCTGAATGTTTTGTTATAAACTTAAAGGCCATTTGCAGTTGTCACAAGTTTTCTTTTGAATGAAGGAAATGTTACAGTAGTATCTCTGTGATTGATACACCACTCTGGTGGAGGAAGCAGCCTAGTCTACTTTGTTAGGTTTGTCTCATTGTCATGGACCAAGAGTTCTCAAGTGTTTTTGACAAAGGGCCTTTCTTACTTGAATTCTCTGGCAACTCCTTGCTTTGGCAACTGCCTGCGTGAAAGTTATAGGAGTATCCAGGTCTACATTAGAAAGGTTGTTTTGTTGTTAAAGTTTAGGATTCCTTGAATCTTCCCAGGACCATTCAGGTGCATGAGGTGGGCTGAAAATGGCTGCCACTTCAGAACTTAGGTTATAGACTACCCCAATCTCATATAAGAGACAAGCAAGGGTGATAGGCAGTGTCCGACTTAACAAGTTCATGAACGAGCAGACTTCCTTGAGAAGGCTGGAGCAGGAGAGTTTAGATCATAAGTTGAGCACATGGCCAGCTATGTCAATTTTTATGGGCAGAGTGACAAGGAAGGGAGATAACCAATTTACGAGGGGTTGTCATTTTACCGGGAGCAGAGTGTACAGAATCGGTGTTTGTGGATGTTACATTGTATTGGTTGCGCATTTAA
Organism: Holothuria glaberrima; assembly: GCA_009936505.3. Lineage (NCBI taxonomy): Eukaryota > Metazoa > Echinodermata > Holothuroidea > Aspidochirotida > Holothuriidae > Holothuria > Holothuria glaberrima. Next base: position 28,800 of record WURT03414178.1, read on the forward strand.
ATGGGTCTGCCACATGGGTCTGTTGCTGAATCCACTAAACTACTCCTTACCCCATTCTACTACCCTCACCCCCATGCCCTTTATTATTTTTGAATGGGACTTCAATTGTTATTGAATTTGGAGAAACTGCATTTGTCCTTTAAAAAGTGTCATAGAGTCCTGTGCTGAATGAAAGTGCATTTAAAATATTAACCACATAATCTTTCTTAGTGGTCATTTTTTTTTTCAATGTGTGTTTGTTTGTTTGTTTGTCAGTCTGTCTATTTGTATGTCTGTATGTATGTTTGCTTTAGCGTGTGCCTACCAAATTTCTTTGATTGTCCTTGCAGGCATTCCATATATTTATGAAAAGAGAGAAAGAAATTTGGAGGGATTGTGTATTTCCAGCAATCTCTTATGAAAATGTACCAGGAAATTGTTTTAACACAATATTTACTAAAATATGAAAATGTTTCCACATGCAGATATTTAAATGAAGCTGTCTTAATACTTTATGCAGAGTTACCACAATTTATAATACTAATAATTGTTTTGCAAATCTTGGAGACAGCACATTCTTGTCTGGCGATGACAGTTTATGTATATCGGGGAACATCAAGCATTTTTATGTCTTGCATCTGTTTGTCCAATAGCTTTTAATTTAATTAATTTAATTTAATAGGAATAAAAATACTCCTGTTCATTCAAGAGTAATTGATTGTCACATTCAGTATAAGAAAAACTTATGAAAAGTGTACTTCAAGCCACAATGAGTTTAATCTCAAAAGTTTGTTCCATATTTGCTCAACTCCAGCAATCTTCCATTGTGTCTTCTTGTAAAAATAATGTTATATTCAATCAGAAAAGTACTCTGTTGAATTGTGAAAAGTTTGTGATTTTCTTCAATAGCTTGCATCAAGAGTTAATAAATAAATTGAGTTGATTCTAATGTCAAGAAAGTACCGTATTTGGTTTTGACTCTGGTTTTTGACAGTACTTATCCATCCTTGGTCTGCAAGTGTTGCGTATGTAACTCGTCTTTATCATGAAACCCAACGACAGATGCTTAAGGGTGAAAACCAAGTGAACTACTCCCAACTAGAGTTAAGGGTGGGTCACACTACAGCGATTCTCAATCCGAAATCCGATCCGAATTTCAAAATCGGACAAACATTTTTTTTTATTCAGACTTTGTTCTAAGGATGGTCATGCTATATCCATAACTGAGCCTAATTTGTCTCACAATAAACTGTTCTGCTACCATTATATAACATATTGCTTTTGTAGGTGTGTCCGTTAAATGCTGTTTGTCAATGTGACGTCACAAAATAATTAGTTCACATTTCATTTTAATAGTCCTCTGCATATATTTACATAGGTTGGCAAATTTTTGGCTCTTTCCGCCCAGGAATGGAGAAAATTTAACTAAAACTTACAATTATTGGACTGTAATCCTGTCCGAAATCACTCTAGTGTGACCCGTACTTAAGGCTTTAAGAAGGTACCATAAAGCAAATATGACCAACAAATCAGGCATCCTGGATCTGTCACATTATTCATAGGAAACTTTCCATATGGAAAGTAATAACAACATGCGCAAATGTAACATTTATGTCTTGATATGGCCATGAGTTTTCTTGTGCCACAGTTACTTGTAATCAAAGCAATTATCAGGACGTTCCTCCCATAAACTCATCTGTATTTTGATGTTCAAACCTGAGTGAGTCAAGGCTGTTTTATGAGGAACCCGGAACATTTTGTGATACTGAAGGGTGATGCATCATAATTATTAACATCTCTGACAACATTGTTGGTGAAACAAATTAGTTTCTGCGTAACTAAAGGTTTCCAAAGTTCAAAATAAGATGTTCAGTGGGTCAGGTAATCGCTATGTTTGTTACAAATTTGCCAACTTGATGATAATTGGTACAACTGTTGGTGGGCCTCAATGTAAACTTTTTATTAGAGTCCTGTAAGTCTTATCCAACTGCAGGTGTAAACTAAAATTACTTCCAAAAAGGAGTTATGACACCAAGTTAAGCACATACATGACTGATTTTGACAAATGCCACCCCTTAGATGTAAGCATCAATAAGTGATCATCAGTTATACTTGGGTGCAAAGAACACATACTGCTATCCAGTCCCAGTAACAGTAGCAGCAGGGCAAAAGCCAAACAATTATTCCTCAAAGGAAACATCCCCTTATATAGACAGCAATAGACTTAACCTGCCGCTGGCACCTCTCAAACTTTTTGTTTGTTGTAATGGATCTGTCATATGTTGTTGATCCGTTCCAGGTAAAAAGAACTCCAATGATTTTCAAGGCAAGACCGGTCATGAGGCAAATTTCAAGTTGCTATCCCATAGGTGTATGCCAGGTGAGAGGAGGGTGAACCCCCTCTCCACTAAATTTGCTATATTCTGCCAAGATAAATGTTATTTTGTGGGCAAACATGCATTGAAATTTATATTGGGCAAAAGTGCTTCAGCCCCACCCCACCCCTTATCCTCAACCACCCCCTCCCCCTCCCTGCCTTTCAATGAAATTGAACTGTGTGCTTCTGTGTTTCCCACTTATGACCAGGATTCATTCCATATCATTGGTTCTGATCGCCTTGAGAATTTTTAAGATCAGAAACTGATGTCCGCTGAGAGAATGCATGAAGTGTGCTGTTCTTATCTGCTCATAGTTTGATTTTTATGAACAGTAATTTACGCAATACCGGAAGTAAACAAACCCACATGGAGTTGAGATTCATATTTCATATGGTAATAAGGTGTTAAAAAGAGGTCCCGGACACGGGTCACTGATTGGTTACAGCTGGTGTACACATAATATTATGTACCGTAAGCGTACCACAGTCGAACGCACAAGCTCTTATATCAATATTTCCACTTCGAATGAAATTATCCTGAAAGTTAGGGAGGGAGTAAGTACTTTATGTTGATACCGTTTCGGCATATCCGCAGTTATAAATAATATTTTTCAATTTGGGGGAAGGTTTTATGGGATTAAATTGTCTACTACAATGAGGACAGAAAACTGGTAAAAGAAATCAATTGTGGGTTCAAAGAGTTACATTAACATTAACGTAGGTATGTTGTTGTCCATCCCCAAATGTAGAAATGCTAACTCCATTGTAGCTCTCGATCAACTACTTTAGCAAGGCCGGTTGCCCGGTTGGTACTGCTGATTGTACTTGGAAGTTAGAAGTTTGTTGTATGAGGTTCTTCGTACCCATGTACAGAAAGCGTACCCATGTACAGACAGCGTAATAGAATATTGTGACTAATTCTTAATTTGCTGATGACTGGACTGGGAACGTTCATTGTAATCATTTCATCTTAAATTGTATTGGAATTATATAGAAAAGTATTGAAAAGAGTACTTTTTATGAAACTCTAAAAAGTGCGTCGGCTTCCCCCAACTGCTGAAACTTTATCGTATGTGAGTCACTCCATGCATGCCTAACCTATTACCGTACACTATGACTATGCGGCAGACGGACAGTCTGAATACCGTTGATTAGACGAGGCGTTCATATCGTACAGCCAGACGTGTGGTCAAAGTAGAATTAGGCAAGCACTCTAAACAGTTTCGAAAAGGTTGCTTTTATTTCAAACCGTCTCATAGCTAAAATGGTGGACTGAAAGTAAAGTTATGGATATATTGAAGAAAGTTGTTTCGGTGTTCTGGATATCACTTGTGGTATTTTTGTTCCCGGGAAAATCAGACGCAGGTAAGTTAATTAACAAAACTTGTCTCCGAAATCAAAATCCTAGGCTATGCGAAGTTACGGTAGCGTTTGCAAGCGAAGGCAGTAGAGGGTTGACAATCTCATTCTTACAGAGTACACTGTACAGGAATGAGCCGTGACACAGGTTAATTTGGGAAGTGTGAATGAAAAAGGTCTGTTAGTCTCTGAACAGTCAGAACCGGGTGTTGAATGTGGTTCAACAAGGGAGCTAGACTTAATAGTTATTAGATCATGGGCAACGATTTGTTAGCGAATTCAGTATTGGGGGTGGGGTGGACATGCCCCCATTTTCAAATAATTTACTATGTGAAAAATCAAAGGCAATGGGCAGTTTCTCAAATATTGGGGACATGCCCCCTGGGATAGCTGCTCATGTATTAGATCTTTCATGGTGTACAGTAGATCAGTGATTCCCACAGGATTTTTCAAACGACCCAAATTTCATGATTTAACATTCCACGGCGACCCAACCGCCGTCTGAGATAAAGTTCAAGTAATGCCAGAATGCAAAAGTCACATGAAAACAAAACATCTATTTTATTCACTCTCACATGTATATCAACATGATGAAATTATTTAATGAGTATTGTGCATCATGGTTCATATTGGTCAAGACACAATCATTGCATCGTCGAGATGCTGCAACCTACTACAAAGCCCCGCGACCCCCTCATGGGCTCAGGGCCCATCACTTTTCACCTCAAGACCCACTTTTGGGTCTCGACCCACCATTTGGGAATCATTGGTGTAGGTCATGGTCACTTTAAGGCTGGCCCTACTGTATGTGTAGATCTAGGCCTAGGCCTAAATTAGATCAGGGATGATTATAATTTAAATTTTTGCTCTAATTAATAGCAGTAGTTAAGAGGGTTATTCTCAGAATTATATTGCTTGTGCTTATTTATCAAGTATTAATTTTGCAATACTCCTAAATATGTTTACAATGAAATAGCCAGTTGGCCATACAGTGGCCTATTTGATTGATATGCAGTCTTGATTTGCTTAAGCTTACTTTTCATAAAACTTAGAAGGGCCTAGAGGCTACAATACTGTTACAATTCTTACAATTCCTGATTTGTGTATAGAGCAGACATGTATTTTCGTGTTTATTTTTGCAATCCAAACACAGACCACAAACTTTGAAACCAAAATTTTGGGAGTCCTCAGCCTGCATACAGTATTCACTCAGTCTGCAGTCTTGTCCAATAAGAACCTCATCCTATAGACTGTCCATGTTTTTCCACCGTAAATAACATTTAAATTGCTATAATTGATTACAGAACACGAAGTGAGTAGTTTTCAATCTTGGGTTAGCACTTTTTCAATCCCTCGCTGGACTAGTTGATTATAGTAAGTGGCATATATTTACTCGCATTGGCAAGTGGACAACCGCTAATTCCAAGCCTGTGATAGAAGCATCAAGATATCTACTGTACAGTATGCTGTAGGACTACAACCAAGCAACGTATCCTTTCAGCAGAATTTAGTAGGCTTGAGGACAGACCGCTGTTGGCCACTTTGGCTGTCTGCCAGAGAAATGTCAGGTGGTTCATATTCATGGCCCATCATGTAAGTTCCTGTCTAGCCAGCAGACCTCCGATGACCCTTTGTTGGCCTTATGACCACCGGCAGACGGCTGCATATTGCTGACTATCACAGACCCTTGGCATGAATTGAAGGCTATACTGGTTCACCTTTACAACTTAACAAAATTGGTATTAAAAGCAGCTTAATCAATGTTTACAATATACAGGGAAGACATAATTTGCTTTCCTTGCTTGACCAACAATCAGACAAAAAGGAGATGCACTTGTAATCATGGAAACCTTTGAACATGTATACACATGTATCTATTCAAAGAGATTTGAGTACAATTTTCTACTGAAATAGTTTTTAAAAATAGACAGGGTACCATTATCACAGTTTTCATCAAGGTGGTAAATGAGGAGATTTGCCCCCCCCCCCCCATCCAGAAGAAGGGGGTAAAATCCCCCCTTTTCATTTCCATAAAAATATAAATTTTAAATATCTAGGTTTCTTTGTTAAGTCTGAGAAGACACTTTTGCAGCAATGTTTGAACTTACATAAATAAATGACTTTTAAAACTTCAAATTGCACCTTATAGGGG